>JAYKXP010000239.1:0-50750 GCA_037176845.1 Paramarasmius palmivorus | reverse complement strand
AATTATAGATCTCTACATTTCACCCACTAGGAATGGATTTTTGATGGACAAAATTATCTGGTCACAAATATTAATTCGTTTCCTTCCGAAAAAGCGATAAGCCGACGTTTTCATCCTCGGTAAGCCTTCGGCTCGGAATCAATTTTGGCTGGCAATGCGCTTTTCTCGAGTGCGCTGTAGGCGCCTCGTTTGCTTGGAAATGTTTTTCTCTTCAGATTGATGTTCGGACTATCGGCACAAATCGGACAGCGCACTTTTTTGTGGGTGTGATTTTTACCGACGTATTGATATCTAGTCAATTATGCTTATTACCGCACTGCCTATAAACATGGCGTCAAGCTTCTGAGCGATGAAGGAAAGGATGGGTTATTGGATAGGTTCACCAATGCCCAGATATTCCTTGTATTTTACCCCCCCCCAATGTCGCATTGATGTCGCCTCATGCAATTTTGTTAGGTAAGGATACGAGATGCCCACACTAGTGAAGCAGTTTACGTTTCCTCCTTGTCTGTTTTTGTTTTTCTTTTCGTTGCTTTTCGGCAGAATCCCTACTTTTACCCATCAGGATGAAGCTCCAACCCCACTTTCCTCTACCAAGTTTTTCGTTCCCATCGCCCTGGGGTACGTTTTTCCCTTATGCCCCACCCACGCTCAGCCAATCCCCGGCAAATTCCTTCCTCCGACCACGCAACGACAAACGCCAGATACGGTTCAAGAACTACCATTGCCATCCAATTGAAGCCTTTCCAGAAGAATCGGGATGTAGAACGAACTGTATGGTTGAGACGCTGGAATTTATCTCCGTGAGTTTTTTGTCTTTCGCATTTTGAAGAGGTTACTGACTCGAATGCTTGGATGAAAGGGCTGTACGACAGCTAATTGTACTTGCGACGACAATACCAACACCAAAATATGGGGATATTTAGACTGTCTAGTTAAGAAGGATCTGATTCCACAGGATGTAAATGACGCTTTAGAGGCGGGTGAGTCCTCATTTGACTCACGGGCGGCATGGGATAGTAGATACCTAGCTAACTGCTTTCAAAGAATATGTCAACACTTGCGCGGCGCGTAATGTACGCATCGGGAACGCCAAGGCAGGGAACGGTACTTTGCCTCGTGTTTTAGGTGGATGGTGGTCGTGGCCGTGGCGCTCGGGACGATGGGTAGTGTAGTTTGAGAAGGGTGATATTCGATTGGTATTTAAGTGTATATAAAAGAAGAAAGCACGAACGCACGATTTTACAACGATTTTGAGCTGTCTCCAATACGCAGCGACTGCCCATGTATTCACCAGAGTGCCGTATACGATGACTACCGGGAGAGCTACAAGAGCTTGGTTCACTCCCGTGAAATTCCTTGGAGCGGAATAGTAGTGGTGTCACTATCGTTCCATGGCGCTGACTCCGCGTTTGGAGCAAAGAAATGCTCCTTAATATTGAGCACCACACGAGAACAGATAACAGAGTACAATCTGGGCAGTAGGACATTCAGTCACCGAGGTATCACGCATAAAACTGAGAGACTAACGATATGGCCATGCTATCAGCCGCAATCCCAACTCATGAGTTCTTGCGAGACATTCACTGCGCAGCAAGCATACCTAATCATGATAGTTGCTAAGGTCCTTCGGGTAGTCTCCAGGAGCACCACATGAGTCACCAACACTACTATAAAACCGATAAGTATCGGTCCGCCACCATGATGAATTTGGAGAATACTCACTGAATATCCCTGCGAACCAAAGAATGCCATCGCGCAGAAACAACGTGATTGCTGCGCCGACAACTCGTCCACCATTACGATAAAGGACGAGGTATTTGTATACTGTCATGGCGAACATAACGAACGACTTTGATGAGTGTTGTTCGTATCAATGAAAGGGAGTAGCTCAAGGTAATATGGTGTACACACCACGACTATCGGAGGCACGAAAGTCATCGGAAAATAGTCGGGAGACGCTAGGAACAAATCCGTTAGAGGCTGCTGCCAAAATGGAGCTAGCGATTCTCACCGATGGACCAACAACCCCAGAGGATAGGTCTGATAAATCGATTGAGTATTGTCTCTATACTATGCTGTGAATATTGGACGTACTCTTGGAAGTGGAAAAAGGCTTGTTATCGTCACGTCAGATTCATGCGTTTTAACGGTGAGCGCCCTTACCTTTCACGTTCATGACAGCATAATAGTTTATAACCAACCTTAGGAAGAGGTGAACAGGGGGGGTGTATGTCAGCAGCTAGTCGCTTACATTAAAACCAGTTCTCCTGATGTTCCATAATTCCGTTTCATTGCCCGTTTGTATAAAGGCCAGCGAACTACTAACCTGATACCAAAACCAGCAGAAAGCAGAGCACCCTTCTAGATTTTTGATAGAGTATCCAGACCCTGTGGACACTGTCATTGTTTATCAAGGAGGCCAGTAAGTATTCGGACAAACCGGAGTAAGAGTACCAGGTCCACCATGCTAACAATCAATGGATATGCCAACCCTTCAAACTATTTGATAAACCATCAGTCTATGCTTAGTTATAAATTGTTCTTCGGGACCTCACACGAAGAAAGAATTTGCATCTATTTTCCCGGGTTGAGTAAGATTTAGGCGATTACTATTCATTAATTCGTTTGAAGTTTCGCACGCACTCCTATGAAGTAACGTGGTCTGAGTCAAGGAAGGCATATACCAACGTGGAAACAGGACATACTTGATCTTGCTTCAGCTCCCGAAACATGTCTGTGCTCGATGGAATAATGAGCGGCCAATGTAACGCAAGGGCAAATATCAAATGCTCACAGCTGAGGTATATCCTGCAATGATCTCAGTTCTTGAAACGTTTTTGGAGCAGCGTACTTACCCGATGATAATAATGCTGAGGTACCGGCTCTATGCAATATGAATACACAGGGGAACGAGATAGTGTTCATTCATACCAAATACTAGAATTGGAAAGTGTGACTCGGAGGCTGGCCCGGGGTAGATGTATATGGTAGTACACTTACATACAGTATACTCGCAAAGCCTTTGGGACGTTTCCAGACTAACTCGATCTAATCGTCACTGTCAAAGACATCTATAGAAGGCCAATCGTTCGACGAACCTCTGTTCCTATGGTTAACAGGCAGTCAAAGCTATGGTAAAAAATATGAGCATCTCTCGTTAATCAAAATGAACAGTTGAGCCTTACATGACCAGCGTCAAAGATGCGACTAGTGACGACCGGCAAGAACGAAGCCTCGATGTCAGGAGCCTGCTAGAAGAATATTGAATGAATGATACACACCAGCCATGTAATTTGTGGTTTGTGCGTCTTCAAACAAATGTAGTACAAGCGATTCCATGGGGCTACCAAAAGATGTGGCCGAACAAGAAGCCTGTTTAAAATGGGGTTCGCGCACAGCAACTAGTCTGCCGCCATTGTCTGTGGATACTTTTTGCATATCTATTCATCTTGAATCCATCAATTTTGACATCTATCCACTAAAGATAATCAGATTTGTGGATGAAAAGAAGGCCCACTGTTCCACATACCTTCGACGATCAACAGAACAACTTCACACAAGCTGCGCCAAAACTCAATAATTTTGGGGTATCTTCACGATTCTTCAGTTTGTCAGGCGAATGCGAAGGGTGACGAAGGAAAAACGAGTCTGATACAACTGTTGGTCTATCAATAACACCAAAGATTCGATCAAAGATGCGGGTTTGCCGGTCGGATGCATAAATAGACCGGCATGTAAGCCGAGCAATAGATGGAACGAAAACGTATAGTGTAACGCAGGCTACCTTTACTCACTTCCGATAGCACCAGACAGACGCCAACTGTCAGGTGAAAAACCGCCTACTTCCATGTTCTCCACATATCTAGCTTGTCGCACCGATCATGGGAAGCGCTCGAAAAATCGGAGGCGAGCAAGAAGTCCAGAAATCATTGGCCATCGTGACAGCAAATGTATCAGACGAGGAGCAACTGATTAAACCGATCTCTTTAGTCATTGTGAATCGGACCGTGGAGACACTTGTCGGATTGGTTGTGATGAATATCATCTTTGTTAAGTTAAATGCACCGCTAACGAACCAAGAAGATGATGGCAAAAGCGGGCTTTAGCCTACTGTTCCTATCGCCGAAAGTATGGGACCAAGCTGCTTCTATACCTTAGTATCAACATGATTTGGGAGTGCGCATATGCTGTAAAACGTGCGAGGTACTTTTTTTATGCTGGCCATCGTGGGTTCGTGGGTAAGTAATTGGGAGTCCTTCGTCAGCTGGCGAACAAGGAAGGCCGAATTCGATGGAGGAATAACACAGGGTGCTGCGTGGGAAGTTGATGTCTGGACTTGACATCGTAAAGAGTACGTCGATACCTGTGCAGTGTATAATGTAAGCCTTGGGAACAGCCAGAGCAGTAAACGGGGCTTTTTCTCGTGTTGCAGGTAGATCGCTTGCTATGGCTGTGGTGCTCGGGGCAATGGGTAGTGCGGTTCTGTAAGGAGAATAATATTCTATAAGTGTTTAGATGTACAATGAAATTCCGGAAGAGAGCACAAAATTGTCTTCATGGACAACCAAAAGCAAAACCTTACATCCCAGCACTAATCCACCACTTGACCCACGCATCGATGTCGTTTTTCTTCAACGCAGCCGCCTTGTCAAAGGACTTGCTGAGCTTCTTTGCGTTGTCGATAGATAGAGGTGTCAGATCAACGGCTTCGCCTCCGTATCCGTTCTCTTGACGATGGGCGATATCAGCGTCCACCATACCACGATAGAACGAGATGAGTTTGATGGCAGGCTTTAACAGATCAACGTCAGCTCGCAGATAGAGAAGTGATTTGACTTACAATGTTCTCAAACGCTTTTACATCCCCCGCTTTCCCAGCTATCTTTTCAAGCTCCCTCATCCACTCATTCCACGGTACGATCTCCACCTGACCAGGTTTAACCCGACCTTGCTCAACCAAGCTCTCGACGATCTGCTTCATCACCGTACTCCATTTCGTCGGGCGCGGATGAACGACGTTGACAGCGAACGCTGAGGTATCACCAAACCCGACGTCAAGGATAGTCTTTGACACGACTGATCCAGAGATCCATGAAACGACCCCAGCAGCTTCGGGCATCATACGCATCTCGACACCACTCTTGATGATAATGGGGAGCCAATCTGTTAATGACCAAGCGGGCGATTTGGCTGAACCGGTAATCTGGCCGATACGGAAGGATGTGGCGTCTATACCTGCGTTTTTGAGGATCTTGTCGATGCGTATTTATCAGCTTTCTGGGTGCGAAGGAGATAGATAATAAACATACCCTTTCACAGACATATTTGGCTTCACCATATCCACCTCCAACAGCGTATCTCGCATCTTCCTGGCATTCCTCGGGGAAGGCGCCGATACCACCTTCTTTCACCCAGCGATGGGCGGTGCTTATCGAAGATGTGAAAAGCATTTTTGCGCCGGTACTCTGAACAAACGACACGAGCTTGCCAACCTCGGCGATGGACGTGTCGAAACCTTCTAATGGGAGGTTAAAATCCAACTTCCAGGCGTTGTGGATCACGATCGTTATCTCGGAACGGAGGATGCTCTTGGTGTCTTCGTCGACATCATCAGGTGAAGTACCTTGGAGGAAAACCAACCGAGGTCGTTCCTCGAGCCGAAGGTGTTTGTTACCGTTCACGACGGATTTATTGGGTGCTAGAGCTTCTTCGATGACGTTACTATCCAAGCCTTTGTCTTCGAATCTGGCCTTTTGCCTGGCTATGATATCCCCAGGGGACTTGCGATTCAGAGCATAAACGGCAGCCACGCGCGAGTCATTTAGGAGATCAGATAGGAGTTGGGAGCCTAACGAGCCGGTGGTACCAGTGATGAGGACAGCGTGCTTTCCAGAATCGGATCTCTTGGTAGACTTCGACGGAGATGACCTAGGCTTGACGGAGTACTTTGCCACCATGTCCTCTATCCGCTTTACATGCTCCTGAACTGTCTTTTCCTCGCTATCTCCCTCGTCTCCTCCGTGAAGACTACCAATAATGAACTCTGCAAGTGCACTGACTGTCCGGTAGGTGTAAATCGTGTTTTGGTTGATCTTCGCTATCGCCTTCTCCCCGCCGGAGGCACCTCGCAAGGCCGAAACTAACCGTAGCCTCAGAATCGTTGCACTCAGCGAGTCAAAGCCCCGATCGAACAGGTCTGTTTCGCTGGTGAGACCAGGCTCGGATTTCGAGGTGATATCCTGAGCTTGAGTAATGATCCATTCGGCCAAGGCGGAGATGGACCACGACGAAGGAGGTTCGATAGTGGCTCCAGATGGCCCGTTGGCATTGGATTCAATAGTTTCGTACCTTGTGAACGTGTGAGCAGACCGAAGCAGTATGAGGACTTTGGACTTACAGTTCATCGATATCCTGCTCGTATACCTTCAGTGCCTGCTTCCTAATAAGCGTATCTTTAGGGGTTCGCGGAAGTGGCCGGTCAGGTGAGGTAGTGATAATCATCTCTTTGTAGATCCGGGAAAAGGCAGGCGCGATGGCGTTAGCCGCATCAACGGTTTGCCTATGCGTGGATAGATTGAGTAAGGGACTGGAAACCTAAGGCTCGACGTACCAGATAAGATTCCTAAACTCCCCTAAAGCCCTATCATGCTCGAAAGGTTCCACTAAAACACCAGGCTGAGCTCTTCCGTGCCCGAAGATGACGACACCCTTCACGTATGGACTCCCCAATATAATCTTTTCCAAAGGTCCAGGAACAGTCTTTTCTCCTGATGAATGAATGAGAACATCGTCGACACGGCCTACGAGGCGGTATAGGTGACTGTCAGATCGAAGAGGTCAGTCTCATAGCAAAAGTATTCGATGACAACGAACGGTTTGGTTGGATGTCTCTCCCACACATCACTGGTCGAATATCCTTTCAATGCACCGCTAGTACGCTCTCTTCGCACAATCACATTTCCTGCATCCCATCCTTTCACGTCCTCGTCTTCTACGTCTGACGCTTCGAACTTCATTGAGAGGTCATCAGGCAGATTAGACACAGCTGGAATATGCGTTTCCGAATGCAGCAAAACAATCTCGCCTCTGCCTTGCCCAGCGCCGGACCATCGTACGCCCACGCGTGAGGTGTTGAATTCCATCCACATCCAGTCGTCTTCGTCACCGGGACGAGGTCGTAGGTGATTGATCTGACCAAATTCGGTACCTCCGTAGATTGTGCGTAAACGTACAGAGTTGGCTATGAGCATATCACCTAGAAGACGCGAGGCTCAGCAGGATGAAGGGGAAACGCAAACAGAACGTACCGCTCTCCTTGTCCAACGGCCCTCCGGTCAATACCACGTAGTCATACCTGCTCAACCTCTTCACGCTCTCTGCTTCCTTGCTCCATATCTGCAGGAAAGTAGGGAAAATCATCGTTGCCGTAGTTCCTGTTCTCTCCATGGCATCTAGTGTGTTCTCTGGTGTTGGCATAATCGGCATATCATTCTCCGGGTCCCATACTGTGGGCGTGAACAACGTGCTGGTAAAACCGCAAAACAAAGGGTAGATGAGCTGCAGGATGAACGCAAGTGCGTGGAAGGCAGGGATGGCTAGACCTCCCAGTCGTGCAGGTCGAGTATGGGCAAGTAGTTCTCGTCCAGGAGGCAAGTTGGCGTAACCCCATATACCACGATGTGTGATGGGGATAGGCTTGGGAAATCCGGTGGAGCCGGAAGAGTGAATGTATAGGGCTGTGTCCTCGAAGGAAGGCTTCGGTAGCTCTGGGTATAGCTTGAAGGGATGTTCTTCCGTTTCTTTTGCAAGGTGCGGATACAATGCCTTCAGCGAAGGGATTTCATCGATAACAAGAGAGAAATCGGGTGCTTCGGAGGAGACGAATTCGTCAACTGAAGCGAGTAGTTCCTTCATTGTTCCTTTTGTTACGAGGATCCGGTGACAGCCTGTTTTCTGTAACAGGTTGAGGATTGCAGCGGGAGAGTTTCGTGGAGAGATTAGTAGTGGAGTGAGATTGGCTGTCATGAGACCGATGATGGCTGTATCATAGACAAGCGTATCGGAATGCGCTAACAAAGCAACCACCTCCCTGTCTCGGCCATCTGATGAGGGAGAGGGCCGTACGAGGTCAGCAGCGCGATGAACAGCGCGGCAAAACTCCAGATAGCTGATCTCGTCGTAAGATTCTGGAAGAGGCTTTTCGAGAGTGGTATCGGGGCCTTTAAGGGTAGAGTGCGATGGATAAGCATATAACGCCTTAGAGGGATTATGCTCCAAGTGGAAGCGGATGAGATCTGGGAATTGGTAGTGGGTTTCGAGGTCTGGATGAACCGTCATTGGAATTCCGGGGAAATGAGTTGGTATCTAGGCGAGAGGGGCACGGATACTGGTCGGAGGTCTTTCGAGGGTTATAAACGTCCTAGATTTTCGCTGTCAGCATTCATAAACATTAAAGCGATACAATTTACTGACGAGCGAGGATTGGCCGTGGCCGCGCGCGAAGAGTCCGCGCTGATAATCAATCCGGACTTATTTAGTTGGAGGAGGCGGTGTAGC
Source organism: Paramarasmius palmivorus (assembly GCA_037176845.1). NCBI lineage: Eukaryota > Fungi > Basidiomycota > Agaricomycetes > Agaricales > Marasmiaceae > Paramarasmius > Paramarasmius palmivorus. The sequence continues at coordinate 42,191 of JAYKXP010000239.1, read as the reverse complement.
CTGAACGAGCGTCAATAGTGAATGCAGCTTCCCCCATGTTCTGAGTACGCTCATTTCATTCGAGGGAACGTTGAAGGTGCATGTTGCCTCCACAAATTTTGTGAGAACCACCAAAAAACTTTCAGCGTGGAATTCGTACCTGCCAGAGACCTGAATGCTCTTATGATCATCCTTCTACAAAGAAGTTGGTTAAAGGCTCAGATATCCGTGCGTAAAAAATTGAACTTCAGAGGCTTGAATGGGTCGGGGTGAAAGTTCTGTGAGATGCGAGTGAGATGATGATGATCAGAGATGAGGCTAACGATTAAAAAAATCATGTGACCAGCGCTGCGTAATTGTAATTGTAATTTCGTATCTGAATTGCCGCTCAAAATGCCTGCCGGCCTGAAGAGGCGACTCAGTTGAGCTATCGTTCTCGAATCGTTCTGCCTTTTCCGCTGAAAACTGATCAATATACACAAGATGGATCCAGAAAATAAACGAGTAACGATACAGAGTACATGGACATTCAGGCTATGTATAAATTTCGACAACGCAGCAAACAGCCTTGAGGCTCGGGCAACTATAGTACAAGCACAACCAAACCATTTCTAGTATCGTCCAGCGAATGCAAAGTCGACCGGAACTCTCGGGTTGGATATCCAATGCCTAAAAATCTATCAGCGGAGTGAGCTTTCGACATGATGATGAACTTACGCCTCTTTCAAGTGCTCTCTCACAGCACTTCTAGTAACAAGCGATTCGATGTGCGCATTACAGTGGCAACATGTCCAGCACTTTCTGTCGTCCTCTCGAATATCCTCGCCTGCCAGAATCTCAAATCTTGACCCATCAGGGTGTTGATTGAAGTCGTGGTACTTGACCTAAGGACAACATTGGGCAAATAAAGCGAATAGAGTGAAACAGCAACATACGCAATCTCTCCATGTCCATACGCACCATCTTCTTCCAAGCTCTTTATCCCCCTCCGCACAAGTTAGACATCTAAAAAAGTCCCCTCTTTCATCCATTTCATCTGCCGTGGTCGTCATGATGTTCAACCCAGAGAGTTGTACAAGGGACACTGCTGCATCCGAGAACTCGATATTGAACGACCGAGAACCATAGTTTTCTGCCAATTGAGAGCGCATTTTACAACATGAGGAGATGTTATTTAAATGCCGCATGGCTACTGTAGCCGTGGTGCACACTCTTTGAGGATAGCATTGCATGCAAGCGATCTGTGCAATAGCAAGGTTGCGGTAGTGCTCTTCGAAGCGTTGAAAGTCCGTCTTAAACAAAAGGTCCTCGACAGCGTAACTTGGTAGCACTCTGTGAAGGACCGTGCGAAGGTGATCGAGACGATTGAACACCTGTTTAGTAATGTCGCGTTCTTGGTCACGGATCCATTCTTGTACTTTGTCCTGAATTGATCGGATTGGTTCCATAAAGTCGGCTTTAGAAAGTTGTACGGAATCCGGTTCGATGAGCTTCTCTATGATAGGAGGAAATAGGCATATCGTCTCGTGGCTTGGTAGCGCGAGCCATTCCCGTGGAGCAAGAGTCCGCTTGTAATCCAGGTAGCCCTGAGCAACAAGTTCACGGCGTGCTACGAAGGGTTGCGAATCGTCAGCGATACGAGGGCGCCTCAAATCACACAACCGTCTCATGACTTCATGCTGAATTTTCCTCCAGTCTATTGATAATTTGAGATGGTAAGCAAGAAAGCTCAACGATCTGCATCAGGAATACATACCTCGGTCAGTCAGCACTTTGCAGACCCAGAACTTCTTGGCTACCGATGATGCTTCGTCTGCTGGATATCCCATGTCTTTGATACGATTGGTTATACTGGTAAAAAGAGAATCAAATCTAAGCTAAGTAAAGGTCATGCGATGAATCCTTACGCTTTAACCCTGACTCTACCGAGTTCGTTTCTTGTTTCCCATTTCTCACTGTTAAGCCAGTTTACTGTACGGCGGATATGCTATCCGATGGGACTGTCAGCAATCACCTTGATGTAAGGCACGTGTCGAAGGACCTTACATTCCGCAGGTCAACTGTATCTCGCTTGCGGCGTTCGATGAAGGAACTCGCCTGTTCAGGGGAGCCAAAAGCCATGAGTTCTGCCATGAAGCCGGCGATATCAGAATCCGAGAAACAATCGTGTTTATCTGGTCGATATGCTGAAAGAAGTCAATTAGGGAGAGCGTAGCATGAGTGACTCTGCGCACATCTCGACCAGACAAACTGTATAGCAGTGTCTCCAAGGTGAGTTCTATTCTTCACAAGGATGGCCATTCCAGCAGAGTATTCAATATCGATCCCTCCTCGAGTGATTCCCCTGTGGTTGCTGAGTTAGTGCTGTCAAGGAAGAGAAGAATAATGACGCACTTTGTGAGGCGGCATCCCCCACATATCCACTCCCGCAGTGACCAGTTGCGTTGAACTTTACGACGATCTTGGGTTTGACACAACTGCAACAACTTAATATTACGACTTTTCCGAAAACGCACTTTTACACGTACCGAACACATTGGCGGACCAACCAACAGAATCGCCCACTCCAATTCCGACATATTGGGCAAAGGTTCCGGAATGTCATACTCTTGGCGAATCGCAGTCCAGATCAATGTGCCTTGGGGAGACGTGAGCGTTTGCCGAACTACCGTATTCGTGAAAAGCAGAGCGACAAAAGCGCGTGGATCTAGGGCGGCGCAGATCTTTGTTCCATGATACTTAGTACTGACTCAGAACAACATATGAATCACGACATACCGCGTATACAATATCCAATGGCATATCCATGAACCTGCTTAGTTTCCCGTAAGAGCTATTCCTCCTGTGCTTCACTGGAAATGATGTCGGACGGACCATCTGATTCAACGATAACAGCGACGTACTGAATTTCGCCTCCTCATTTCCGGTTTTCTGACGCTTCGAGGGTCGTTTTGAAGAGGATGAAGAGACACTGACTTCCATGACTTTGGCATACAGGAGATTGACCGTGAAAGCAAGGCTTGTCGAGCCTCGTGCTAAGGTACGTTGTGGTTGCAGTCAGAGGGAGATGATCGGCTTTACCCGATCCCCAAGAACGTATTAATACTGATAGAAGCGCCCGCCGCCCAGTCTTTGACGCCCAATGATCTATGGTCGTTTCATCACCCGGACAGACGAATTTCGAAACGGGAACGCACCACCACCCGAAAAGTATTCCTTGACGTTTACTAAAATCACATTCGTATCGTCAGTCGATTCGCAGACTCGTTCACATTGCCACGCAGCATAGAATAGTATGATTGTCATGTTATTGTACACTAAGTCTGACAGGTCACTACATTGATTTAAATTTAAGTCACAACACTTACGAAGCGCTCACGGAACTAGGGATACACACAATGCGCATGCATAGTTCCCTCAGATCCTTGTATACAGTTCGCATACGGCGGAGGACTCGAGCATGGCATTCCAACATGAAGTGGGCTTGGATACAAAGTCGACCCCAAAGACGCCTGGGGACGTGGATGTGAGCTGCTGTTCCCCACCAGGTAAGCAATGGCTTGCATTGAGAACTGAGCGCTACATCAACACCAAAGAAAAATGAATGCTCACGAGTGATAATCTGATTCTTTCCGACTGTACTCTCTTCTTCCGTCCCTCTCAATTCTATACTGGCAGCGCTATGATCACTGCTAGCAGTCCAGCTGCACCCACGAGAAGGCCAGCCTGACGCCAGAAATAGTACCTCCAGATAACTCAAATGACTTCAGACTCGGCTCTGGGTCCACCATGTAATCGATATAATCCAGCCAAATGGCACCTGTCATCCTCGTACACCTGACAATCAATTCGTGTTCCTTCCTCCAATGGCAACGAGATCAAATTGAACCTCGTGCCATTTCTGCGTTCCAAAGGGGTTGGCTGGTATGTGTATAATTGGCCTTCATCAATCAGGAACGCCAGCTTCTGGAAGTCGGGATATGGACCAGCAGCACGGCGCATCTCGCCATGTACTTCCACATATATATCTGTACCATGGTTCAGCCGAACAGTGGCGGAGGAGCAAGAAGCGAGTAATGCAACGCTGAAAGAAATCGCCCGGGAGCTCGTGACATAACATGATCTGTCAGGTTCCGGTGGCGAAACCAGACATTGGCTTCAGCCATCTGAATAAGTTATACGTGAAAGGTTGGAGTTGTTCATGCGCTGCACGATATGGCAGAACGGTTAGGGATGCGCGCCGTGCCCGTTCCTCACGGGTGACGGGTGCCGTCAAACGGTAGCCGTGACCGTCCCGTCAAGAGAATCTGGAAGAAGAATCTCAACCGAATTTTTAACGGCACGGGCCTAGTGGCTACCGTCAACCCGCCACAAAACGGTATAAGCAAAAGCGTCATGTAAAAACGGTTTACACGGGTCAGTGAGCGCTAAAACAAGCGCTACTGACATTTCTTGAGCCGAAAGGGTGCCAAGTTAGGTCGAGTTGGCTCACTTGTCAGGCATTGTAACAAAACCTTTCCCCCCTGGGTAAGAAAAATGTCAGTCCATCTTCATTGGCTGTGACTTTCGTGATCTGAAACTCACTGTTTTACAGCAGCGGGACTGCAAAGTTTAACCACAATGATGTCCATTTTTGGACATACGAGGCTGAAATTGAAAGCAACGACGGTTGCTGCGTGAACCATATTGTGTGTCTTTTCACTGTCAAAAAAGCTCATTACTGTTGCTCTCGTGGGATGTTAGTGACTAATCTTGTTGTAAGTGCGCTCACCGACGCTTCGCCGCACTGACGGAATTCACGTACGTTAGATGGTGCCGAGCACATCAATCCTACCGCCCGCCCGCCTAAATCGATCCCCCACAGTCCGTCTTGAGCCAAAAAAGGTTTTTTGTCCGAGAAGAAAAATTTTTCATTCATTAATACCGTAACCGTCCCGTGCAAGTATCTGAGTTGTTCAAACTGATAAAATTCCCAGGAATTCAATCGGCTTAGCCGCGAGGTCTGATGTCGATAGGTAATTGCGTCGACCGTCAACGGTTCCTTTGTAGACGGCCGTGCCCGTCGACGGCACGGTGCGCATCCCTAAGAACGGTGAACCTGAGGTTCGGGCTCAGGACGGGATGTACAAACCACTCACCTGGGTTCATTTAATGTAGCTTCTTGGGGGTTCTATATCCGTTACTCTGGCAGGCATTATATAGCTGTGGCTCTGATTTCGAAGAAGATTAATATCGAAGGCTATTGAGTCAAGTAGAGTCCTCGCACCATGTCTAAATGAATTGTATTATTAATATCGTCAACCTTTGAATTCGAGGGTCAGCATAGGAATGAGCGCTATCCCAAGAGGAACTCAAGGGGAAGTGCAATGGATACTGGATACCATCGGGACACACCACATCCAATACGGAAATGACTGCCGATCTAAGCTTGGACCAAAGACTAGTTACTGCTAAATTTCGATATCTCTTCTGGGCTGAGATGGTGAGTCGTTTGCCTTACAATCATTGATCAGCATGCAGCGGGTCCTTGAAACTGAGCTCAACACACTCCTCAAACCCGCACCCTGACTTTTACATTCAACTCTATCATTCATCTCCAACCTACACCTGTGTATTCGACACAAGATAGACGGAGTCAGGTTGACGTTGCATTCCTGAGGACTGCCCACTGTGTGAAGGCCCGATGAGATTGTATCTGTGAGGTCGCAATTGTGATATTTATGCTTTTAAGTAAGTTCGAGGAACTTGGATCTCTGGTAATGTTGCTGAAAAGTGTCCGAATGTACTGTATCTGTCACTAGCGAATACATATCAGCACCTTCTCCGTATTTAGTGTCGGAAACGTACTTGAATTCCAACTATCTCAATAGCGCCTCATTTCACCCGGTTTTCTCCCTTTTATGGGTTGACAATCTCCGTCCATCGTTTGAGGGACCTGGCCATTTGGTAGAAAAACTTGCCGAATTCGCTACGGTGACCGACGCGAACGTCTTGACTCTCGATGCTTCATACCCAGGGTCAGTCTTGAGATGGTGAGGAACGTTACAAGGATGTATTGCGTGGAATAAGCGAGCAAGTAAATTTTCGAGCATTCCACGATCACGCGGATTAGTCCATTGGCGTATGGACCAAGGTCCACGGGTAACGGAGGGTTTATCCGAAAGTCACGGTAGTTTTGGGCGCTAACATCTCAAGGTTCCATCCGAATTGAACACAATACCCCAGTATCCCTACTTCTGTGATACTTTCTAGTTACGCCGGAAGTGCACTTCTGTTTTTAATCGCACCAGGGATTGTTTCGAGCAATTTACCCCTATCAACACTTAGTATATACTTATAAGTCAGTCACTCTGAATGAGGACATTCGTTACTTCATCTAACATCGATCTATTCCCCTTGACCAGCATTCTGAATCTTCTGAGTCGGCAGGCAAGTATCTCATTTAGTCGTTAGCCTACTAATACTACTGAATCTCGCAACATGTACAGGACTGTGATCGCCGCGACGTGAGCCCATCATTGATTAGTATTTATTCCAAATTTATCCTGACCAAGCTGCTCCCAGTAATCTATCGGAGTCATCTCATCAGCACTGTAGTACGAAAGGACCTTCCGTGAGGTTGTTGCGGTGGTGCTATTCTTCAGCTCGTGGCGTTTTATCTCGGTGGGCACTGGGCTTTTCACGGACATAACAACATCCATTATTATCTTTCGTGTACCTTTGGGTATCGCATTGAACGGTTTAGAAAGCGAAGTGATCTCCATTCGTGCGGTGGAGACTCTACCGTGAACAAGTTTTGTTGACACATTCACCACAGGCAATTGATAGCGCAGAAGCGGGACAATAAATGACTGAGGGCTTCATAAAGCTTATATGGGCCTTTTGGTAATGTTCATGTTACCCTCATTAATTACTCCCATTGCCGCCACTAATTATTTTTTCCGCCCAGAGTGATTTATAGGTGACGACCGGAATAGCTGGGAGATGTAAGAAAGAACTGTTGGGGCACTTAAGCTGGTTCCCTCATCTGATGCGGTCAATGGGTCCCGAAGGAGCGTTCATGACTTTTTTCTCGCCGGAAACAACGACGACGGTGCCAGTCAAGAATTCGACAGGCGACTGATAATTGTATCGCTCTCTGGACCACGTACAGCCAATCGTTTCATTATCAGACGTTGTCATGGACGCCGCCTTACACTGAGCGCCACCATCATGCGAATTCGTCGATCATAGCCGCGTGTCCTAGTCGGCGAGTAACACTTCATCGCGCCTGCATTTCCAAACAGAAAACAAGAAGAGAATACAGTATTGATATGCGGCTCGCCCGCTGGTCATTTCGGCATAGCACAACATGAAGAGCTGGAGATGGGCCACTACCGCGTTCTCCTTGCGGCCTCTCGGGTGTTTGAAAATGATATATGGTGGATTATGCTTCTAAACCCAGGTTGGTTAAACCGTCTTTTCATAGGAAGTACATTCACCGGGTGCATACAATGACTAAGATCAACTGAGATGAGATGCAGTTAGGAAGAAAAGCTGATCATCTTGAGCAATATAGCTCATTATTCCTTTGGTGGTGGATAGAATTCAGCTGATACTCGTTTCATCGCATGTGGCGTTACTCAGCCTGTGCTCAAACAATCGATATTTGCGCGGTTTTCAGAGCGCTCAAGATTTCCACTTCTCTGGCTTCCAACCGAAAAGATGTTGATGCAGCGTTGAGCGGTTACAACCCTAGAAGCTAAAGGCTACATTGAACTTTATAGGTGCTAAACGCTATACGCTAAGCATGCAAGTTTGGGGTCAAGCTCCGAGACTCTCGCTACATGACATTCCGATTTGAGTCTGCTGAGCGCGCAAGTTGTGTACGATCAACCAGATTGCAACCAGAGCTTCTGTGATGGGAATGAAGAACATCAAGAATGCGACTGTGATAAATTTGCACAACCAAAACTTCAGGTCGTTTGGAATGTGCATATAAGAGTTGAGAACAGCCAGTGCTCAATACATCTCGCCAAGTGTACCAAGTATGGTTCGACATCGAGCCTCTTATGAACGGTTCATCACCATATTCCTCCAGTATTTCAAAATCAAGTTACGTCGAGCTTCTGCCAGGGCGCTAAAAATACGAGAACCACTTGTGAAACGTTTCGAGAATCCGAACAGTCATCTGCGGTTAGAAGTATTTCATAGTACGCATGTGTGTAAAGTTGTTGAGACTCCCGTTACCACAGAACAGCTTTACGAGTCCTGCTACGGACTAGCCAAATTTCGAATGCATAGCCAGTACCGACTACCAGCGCTTGCAATCTCCTAAAATCTATAAAAGCACCTTAGTTCTGGCCCGAAAACCTCAGCATCTGCTCTTACTTCAGTTCTCAACTCGAATCAACCATGCAATTCGCAACTCTCTTCCTAGCTCTTACCACTGCCGCCATTGGCGTTGTCAGTGTCCCCACCGAAAGTAACCTTAACAAACGCGAGGTATCCTACGGGAATCCCGACCTCGTCGTTGATCAAGGTGACCGCTGGAAGCTCAACTTTGGGTCCACGGATGGTCACCCGAATGCTTGTCCTGGACACTGTGAGTCACCGTTACCTTCTCGTCCAAGTTTTCCATAGATTCTGAACGCTGTTGTTATAGTCATCTGTTACATCGGCAAGGCGGGCTCACGCCATGGCGATGAAAGCTGGGGAAATCCTGATGATATGGTCGATGAAGGGTATGTTTAACTGTGAATTCGGGATGCTTTTTGAGCGGGTGGCTGATACGAGTTACTAAACCCACAGAGACCGCTGGAGATTCAACTATGGCATTGCTCATGGTAACCCCTGTGGAGACCACTATATTTGCTATTACAACAAGTAATCGTAGCCGTCACTGAGGGTGTGTAACCTCGAATTAGCTATACTGTATATGAATGTATGTGATAAGTTAGGGCTTTTTCGGTGAAAAGGTGTGAAAAATGGAGAAGATACACGCTTTATTTCTTTGATGCAATTTCGGAACGAATGGACCATCCCGAATGTTTCGAGAAGTTCCAACAGTGGAAAATGACCTGGAAGCTGTCACACTCGCAGAAAGCACGGAATATCTTGGGAGTTCCATATCCCGCTGAGGCTGAATAAATGCAGTAAGCTGAGCCAAGGCTATAGGTAGTGTAAGGGATCAACAACGAACATCAAAAGCAGAATACTGATTTGTAATACCAATGCCACACCCTGGCCCTCGAGATCAATGTTTGCTAGAGTTGTGACTATGCAAAAGTATGCGTGAGGGTTTGAGTCGGTTGTGCTCTATGCCTTTATAGTGGGCGTAAAGGTCAAGGTTTAGTTTGCGGAGCTCGAGATGGGTGCTATAACCATCTGAGGCGCTATAATTGCTCTAGACTGAGTTCCCCGGCGGAAAGGAATTGAACATACACCACATACTTGTTTTGTGCAATTTCACCAGTTCCCAGAGATAGTATCGGTATAGTATCGATATACTCTCCAACTTGAAGTTGATCAGAGATGCGTGGACGAACCGTGTGTGGAAGATAGCATACATCAAGGATTGGGCATGCCTGCGACATGCACCAGCAAAATGTCTCGATGGGTGCAAGAACGGTGCAATCTGATTGCCACCGATTTCAGGGGTTGCAACAGGCTGGAAGAATTGGGCCTATTTACAACTAGTTTACAGTAGTTATACAATACATTCGTAACGTGATTGCAACAAACCAGATTATTGCAACATGATTGCAACGGGCTGAAGGAATTTCAACTGATTGCGACCATATTGCAATGTAATTTCAACACACTTGCAATTGACCGAGATACTTGCAGGTAATTGCAACCCTATTGTAACTGTATTGCAAAGTGATTTCAACTATATGTAAGACTTGCGAGTGATCATAATGCCCTACCGATACAATTGTTATGATCTGGTAGGTGTATTGCAGAATACTGTTAGAAGTCCAAATATTACAATCACAGTACGATGCTAATATGATATATTGGCAAGCTACGCTTCTTCCTCTTCATCATCACTTGTAAATGCGTGGACATGGAAAACCGGCATCACTCGTTTAGACGCTCGTTAAGCGCACTACGAGATCAAAGCCGAAGTAGGCGAAATATTACTGTCCCACCAATAGATTACACATGAAAGGCTAGTAGAATACATGATTTATTTAATGTAAGAAAAAACTGAATGATGCTTACCGTGATAGATGGTGGTGGTTGGAGTTCAAGATGCGATTGTGGGAACTGAGCGAAGATCAAGTTCGTTGGTCCCACAATTGCACATGCCATGTCTTCATACGTCACACAGAGGTCGTCCGGAGCGTTGACAGAGTTCAGGACATGAAATGGGAGGTGGGCATGTGGTTTGGGTACAGAATATGGAAATGTTGAGTTTCGTCGCGTGTTGGATGTGTAAATGTTGAAATAAACGTCGCTGAGGATGCTAGCGTTGAGCGCTGAGGAAGAATGTACTCGAAGAAAACGCCGGAGAATCTTGGATGTTGACTAAAGGTAGGGAATGGTGTATGGAGTCGACGGATGGAAGTCGTCGACGTTGGTGAGCGAATCGGCGTTGGATTCCAATGTGTGACGCACGCCCGCCTACATCAAAAAGCGCCAGAGTAGCGTCGGGATACGCGTAGAGCGACGAATTCGCCACTCTCGTTGTACCAGACGCTAGATGACGCAAGACATGTGACGCCGGGTATGATGTTGTATGTCGTCGAGTCTCCTGTCTTCTCAAGGCCAGGGTCCATCTGGGATGTTGGAGAAGAAGGGATGTTGGGGAAGAATGGAATTCGTCATCTTCTGGTCGAGGTGTCATCGTCTTTGATGGGAATTGGACAGTAAAAACTGCACCTGCATAGGAAAAACACAGATCAGCAAAGGAAAGGAACGGAAACAGGAAAAAGAATGGATGAACACGCACCTTTGGCCCAATACCTCAACCTTTCACCCTTCTTCCCTGCCATTCCTCCGTCCTCTGTGTGTAGATATATAGGGCTAGAACAACGAGTTAGACATGTTAAAAAAAGGAACAAAAGTAAAACTTATCTGGGGGCCTCTGTCTACGACGATGGTGGAAGACGAGGCAAGAGGCAAGAGGCGAAAGGCTGTGGAAGGGTTCATGGACCGGCACGTGCAATGTGCGGGACCATCGAAACCTCGACTCAAATCTGAGTCGCGCGTGACGTCACGTCACTCTCTCCTCCTTCTTTGCTACCACCACCATCAAACGAGGCCCGCCATCGTTGGCTACGATGAGCTAAGCATGATATTCACCATGCTGCTCGTCGCTCACACTGGTAAATTTTGATATTTGATATTCCAACATCGTCAAACGCTGAAGATGGTTGAGGCAGTATCGACGTCAACTCAACAACCTCGCGATAGCCCAGTCCAATAACCCTCTACCCTGGCCTGTCATCATAGGAGACAACGAGCTCGGTTCTTCTTCTTCGTCAACCAGCTTAGTGAGTTCTTCTAGTACTTATCTATGATGAAGTAGATCTCAGTGTTGCCAACAGCGTATATCAATCCTATGGACATTAATACCCTACGCCCTATGTCCCTTTCCACCACTACTCCGTGCAACCGCTAGGCCCTACATGTGGTGTATCGCTGTATGTCGTGATTCATTCTCATTGCTATTTCATGCTAATCCCCCCATTTGTACATGCCTCCGATTCTGTTGACACAATCAAAGCATAACAATATGGCAAAGGCATGGCGTCCAGTCCGGAACATCCATCGCTCATTTCTCATCATCGCAGATTATGAGCTGAAACCTCCCTTCACACTCTCAACTGGTGGTGTTTTGTCCTGTCTACGAAGTCGACTTGGCTCATCAATGTCGATTCCAGCATGACACTCGACACCTAAATGGGACTTGCGACCAACTCGACGCCAATCTTCCCATTGTGTACAAACGGTGACGTCTGGTTCACATCGAGCATGGTGAGTATTCTATTCCTTCGGCGCATATATGCTACCATCTTACCTGTTTCTAGATGCCACTTTAATGATATTGGGTCAAAGCCTAAAATGACCGGATCGTGTACTGATGGTAGTTTGAGGGCAACTACTGGGGTATTTCGATTGATTCGGACGGCCTGTGACCTGTGACCTCGCCATCCGGATTTCGAGGTTCGGATGGGGCGCTGGCGGTCTGTGACCGCCGAAAAATTTCGGATTTGGCGCCCAGAAACTGCCAAATTTGGAGTGAAATTGGGCGCTTTTCAGAGGTCACATTCCGAGGCAATTCGGACAGGCCTTCCGCGGCCTGTGACCGTCCGAAAATTTTCGGAAATTTTGACCCTTGTGACCTGTGACCATCCGAATCAATCGAAATACCCCAGTAGTAGATTTTGCGGTGTTCTACAACACAAGTGTTATGTATGATGTAGCGTACTGTGAATATATGGTTGTTACAAATCATGAATACGTGCGATGGGCAGTGTGGGGGGTGTGGGCTGCATGTTTATCTGGGGGTTCGGACACTAATTTTGGCCTAATTGCAACGGCCACAATTGGTTGAAACGTTCACAATACTCACAGCTACTTGCAACGCAAGTTACCTTGTGGTAACGGCGTTGAAATCGGGCTGCAATCGGCTGCAATCGGGTTGCAATAATCCGCGCCGGTTGCAAGCGCCCTGCAATAAGCGCCCGTATTGCAATTCTGTTGCGACAAAGGTGAGTCTTTGCAATCTGTTCGCAATGGTATTATACACTAATTTTAATCTAATTACAACCACTTTGTCACAAGGTAACTTGCGTTGCAATCCAACGCAAGATTTCCGGACCCTGCAATCGATTTTCCCCGTTGCAATCTAATTGCATCTACGGGGACATTTCGCTGGTGTGAGAGAAGAGAGCAAGCCAGTAAAATTACTGTAAAACGGCATGATGCCAACAACCTTACACGTGTTCTTCAAGTTGTCCGACCCAGGCGTCTAACTCGGCGCTTCAAGGTCTCTTCTGCCCATGTGGGGTTTATTGGTTCACTTGACTCTCGATGCTTCATACTCAGGGTCAGTCTTGAGATGGTGAGGAACGATACAGGGATGTATTGCGTGGAATACGTGATTTGATTGTAGAGTAAATTTTCGTCGAGCATTCCACGATCACGCGGATTACTAGTCCATTGGTGTATGGACCAAGGTTCACGCGTTCACGGGTAACGGAGGGTTTATCCGAAAGTTGTGGTAGTTTGGGCGCTAACATCTCAAAGCTCCATCCGAACTGAACACAGTACCCCAGTATCCCTTCTTCTGTGAAACTTTATAGTTCCGCCGGATGTGCACTTCTGTTCTTAAAAGCATCGGGGATTGTACCCCTATCAACACTTATATATGTACTTATAAGTCAGTCACTCTGAATGAGGACTTCATCTAGCATCAATCTGTTCCCCTTGACCAGCAATCTGAATCTTCTGAATCGGCAGGCAATTATCTCATTTATTCGTTACTAATAATACTAAATCTCGCAACATGTACAGGGCTGTGATCGCCGCGATGTGAGCCTTGCGTGAGCCCCGGGCCATCATCGATTATTCATTCCAAATTTATTCTGACCAAGCTGTTCCCAGTAATTTATCGGAGAGTCGACTCATCAACACTGCAGTGCGAAAGGACCTTCCGTGAGTTTGTTGCGGTGCTACTATTCAGCTCGTGGCGTTTTATCTCGGTGGGCACTGGGCTTTCTACGGACACATGAGGCATAACAACATCCATTATTATTCTTCGTGTGCCTTTCGTTATCGCCTTGAACGATACCGCAAGCGAGTTGATGTTCATTCGTGCGGCGGAGACTCTACCGTGAACAAGTTTTGTTGACACACTCACCACAGGCAATTGATAGCGCAGTGGAAGCGGGACAATAAATGACTGAGGGCTCATAAAGCTTATATGGATTTTTTGGTAATGTTCATGTTACCCCCATTAATTACTCTGACCACTGTGCCGTTACCGTCACTGATTTTGTCTCGCTCAGAGCGATGTATAGTGATGACGGGAAGGGCTGGGAGATGTTAAGAAAAGAACCTTAAGGGCAATTAAGCTTGTTCTCTCGTCAGGGGCGACGGATGGGTTCCGGAAAAGCGTTCATAGCTTTCTTACCAGCCTAAACATCAACGACGATACCAGTCAAGCACTTGATATGAGTCTAATACTTCTTTCTTTCGACTCTATAGCTCTCTGGACCGCATACAGCCAAGCGATTCATTGCCAGACGTTGTCATCGACGCCTTGAACTGACTCGGAGCACTACCTTAATTTAAATTCGTCAATCATAGCTGCGTGTCCGAGGCGGCGGTTAACACTTCGTGGCGCCTGCATTTCCAAACCGACTAGGAAAACAAGAGAATAAAGTAGTGATATGCGGCTCACCCGCTAGTATTATTTCGGCATAGCAAAACATGAAGAGCTGAAGGGGGCCACCACCGTAATCTCCTCACCAGATTACGGCTTCTCCGAGTCGGGTATTTGAAAATGATATATGGTGGATGCTTATGCTTCTAACCTCAGGCTGGTCGAACCTCCTATTCATACTAGGAAATGCGTTCACCGGGTGGATCTAATGACTAAGATCAACTGAGATGAGATGTAGTCTTGAAGAAAAGCTAGTTATCGGGAGCCGTGTCGATCGCTCATTCATTTAGTGGTGAATATAGTTCAGCTGATACTTGCTTTATTGCATGTGAGGCGTGGCGCTCCTCAGCGTGCTCAAACAATCGATATGACCTTGTTAGGAGTTCTGTCACGGTCTCCGCTTTGCGCGGTTCTCAGAGCGCTCAAGACCTTCCATTCCTCTGGCTTCCAACCAAAAAGATGTTGATGCAGCGGTTATAACCTTAGAAGCCAAAGGCTACATTAAACTTTACAGGTGCTAAGCGCTATACACTAAGCATGCAAGTTTAATCAAGCTCCGAGGCTCTCGCTAGGTCACATTCTGATTTGAATCTCTGCCCCTGAACGTGCAGGTTGTGGACAATCAATCGGAGCTTCCGTATTGCGGAAGAACATCAAGAACGTGGTTGTGATAAATCTGCACAACCAAAGCTTCAGGTCACTTGAAAGTACGTCTCGCCAAGTGTACTAAGTATGGAATTGACGTCAAACCCCCTAACTCTACTCCTCCAGAATTCAAAATCAAGTTTTCTTGATCTTCTGCCGGGACGCTGAAAGTACGAGAGTCACTTGCGAGCATTTCGAGACTCCGAAGGGTCATCTGCGGCTAGAACTCCATGGTCACTATGCATGTGGCTTGTAAAGCTGTTGAGACTCTCGTTACCACAGAACAGCTCTACCAGCCCTACTAAGAACTAGCCAAATTTCGAATGCATGGCCAGTACTGACCACCAGCGCTTACAATCTCCCAACATCTATAAAAGCACCTTAGTCCTGGCCCAAAAACCTCAGCATCCGCTCTTACTTCAGTTCTCAAATCGACCTCGAACCAACCATGCAATTCTCAACTCTCTTCCTAGCTCTAGCCACTGTCGCCATTGGCGTTGTCGGTGTCCCCACCGAAAGCGACCTTACCAAACGCGAGATATCCTACGGGAATCCCGACCTCGTCGTTGATCAAGGTGACCGCTGGAAGCTCAACTTTGGGTCCACGAATGGTCACCCGAACGCTTGTCCTGGACACTGTGAGTCATGGTTACCTGCTCCTTCAAGTTGTCCATACGTTCTGAACTCTGTTGTTATAGACATCTGTTACATCGGCAAGGCGGGCTCACGCCATGGCGATAAAAGCTGGGGAAATCCTGATGATATGGTTGATGAAGGGTATGTTTGACTTTAAACTTGATTGAATTTCGAGCGGGTGGCTGATACGAGTTACTAAACCCACAGAGACCGCTGGAGATTCAACTATGGCGTTGCTCATGGTAACCCCTGTGGAGACCACTACATTTGCTATTACAACAAGTAATCGTAGCTGGCAGCGAGGATGTGTAATTCCGATTTCCAAGTAGCGATACTGTATGCGAATGTATGATATCAATTATGGTGTGTAGTAGGAAATTGGAATGATAGTGATATGTGACCTAACTTGTACGGCGAGATATCAAGTTGACCGGCAGACATGATACGCCCGAGTTGCAGTACTCCTTTAGTGCTTTAGTGAAAAGGTGTGAAGAGTGAGAGAAAATACACACTTTATTCCTTTGATGCAATTTCGGAACGAATGGTCATCCCGAGTGCTTCGGGAAGAAAATGATCCGGAAGCTGTCGATCCGCGGTATCCCCAATGATCTGTTGCAGCAATGCGTTGTGCTTATCCGAGAAGGCACTCGTCAAGCTCGAATCCTTCCTCGAGTGACGGTGAGCATCAGAACATACCTCAGGCTGTAGGCTTACTGTACTCGGTGAGCCGTTCAACCTCTGGCATGCCGTAGTTGGAGATTCATAATAAGTTCTGAACACGTGTATCTGCATTCAGCAGCACCTTCTTCTGGTTCGCTGTGAGGGCTTGGCGTATACTGCAGTGAAACACGAGGATTCAAAACTTTTTTTGTCCAACCATAGCTATAGAGGGTGACGACACACCTAGGACGGCACTGCCAGTGACTCTTAAGCTTGCAAGTTGCAACTTTCCGAGTTCTTTTACTAGTCACTCGCCCATTCCATACTTGTCTGCTTACCTGATGCAGCAAGATAGCATTAGACATGGGACACCCACGCAAGATTGGTCGCGACATGAAAAAAGAAAGGAAGCCAGAAAAACGACATGTGACATCTTTCCACGCGTTGTCATCTGGCGTCTAACACGGCGCTTCTAGTTCCATCGAAGCAAGCCGGACAGACAAGATGAGCACACGGAGTCTCGGAGTCATGTTGAGCAACGGGGGTATAGCTCAGCTGGGAGAGCAGCAGACTGAAGTTGCCCGTTTCTTTCTAATGTTCTGAAGGTCCCGCGTTCGATCCGCGGTACCCCCAATGGCGCAGGATCTATCGATCGATGTTTTGTGGGCTCACTACGCTCGTATGTGTTCCTTAACTGTGATTGACTGTGACTGACGGCGAACATGGTCGTGCTCTCAACAAGCTGATCCTAACCCGAATACGCTTGTGTGCAAGTCTGATTAATTTCTTTAGTGGAAGTTGTCGCTTAATCGAAGAAAAGGAATTGTTTTGATTGACACGAATTGCTGTAGTCCAACGCGCGTGACCGGATCAACTTGATCAGGAAACGCGTTCCCAGCACTGTATTTTATAAAGAAGTGTGGAGCAGGGGCCATAGACATGATTCGACTCGGAGTAAACGCCAAAACAGATCAAAGGCAGACTATGTTAGTGCATTAAGAGGGAATCGAACCCCCGGCGGGTCGAGGCTTAAGCGCTTAAATATTGCTCGATCCCCTGATGGCAACGACCCAGGTTACCACTACCCCATTAATGCGACAAAAGCTTTCAAAGCCCACGAGACCTCGAACCATCGTGTAGCATCATGTGTCGTTTTGGGTCCGCCGCACGCCGTTTCTCTCAACCCCAATCCTTTTGAACCAAACCATTCTCGCCTACCCCAGCCGGTCGAAGAGTATGTCCTTCCAACCACACAGTCGTCGCCGCCTATCTCTCAACGCAAACTCAAAGTCGACTAGGAGATTTGGAATGGTTTGAACGGGTTGCGCTGACTTTTGCCCGCCTTAGCTCTTTTTTAAAAACTGATTCTATCGACAGGCACTCCTCTAGCACTTCTCTCTACCCTCCGCCGACCTCTTCCCGAAGATCTGCTCCAACTCGATCTACCAAATGACCTCATCAAGACACGAAGTTCCAACAACAACCACCTGGGCGCGTTCCTTCTCCAACAAAACACGCACCCATTCGACCAAACTTGCGCGCTTTGCCTAGACTCCGAAGACGCTTTCATCACGCACTCTGTGGAGATCGTTTTTGGCACGGTGGCTTTGGGCTTTGGGCACAGGATAACTGCGTCGTTCCGAGGTACGTTCCCAACTTCTGACGATACACACTAAAATTCAAACTTTTTACCCAGATGATCAGTCAAGAAGCCGACTACGGACATTACTTCACGCATACACCGTTCAAGCTCTACCCTGCAGGTGTTCTTTCCACTGCCAAGGTTCAGAATCTAGAGTTCCCCTCCACAGCTGGGCTTCACCTAAGGTTCCCACCCCATCAAACAAATTAGTTGGCGCGTCAGGGCCAGCTGATCCAACAACTTTGTGCTTTTGCCCGCATTTCTTTCATCCGCGGGTAACATCCGCGGGCAGGGCAAACCCAGATGGCCTCTAAGTCTAAGTACCTTGCCTACGGCTTATTTTTCTTCACAACACATCTTATATCATTATCAAGTACTTCCCACCATTAATGTTCTTAGACGGTCTCAAGGTGTCCAGAGCGAATGCATATTTTTTCTTCTTTAATTCTCAACTAGATAAACAGCAGGGCAAGAACAGCCAGACTGAAGACAAACCCAGGAGCTATGTAACTGCCTAAGTTCTTTTTGATTCCGGGTCGCCCGACGTTCGGCTAACGTCGACGACAATGTCCATCATTTCTTACTCTGCTTCGCGGAGCCCGACGTTTTGCTCCCGTTGATCGCAACCTTGACCGATACAGCACCGGATGTGGATGTGAGGGCGGCTATCGAGTGAGAAACTAAGGACTGAATCAACACCAAAAAGACCTGTAAGCTCGGCATCGTCAAAATTCACCATGCACCCCTGAAACCATCAAATTATCGAATGTCATCGATCTTTCACTATTGTTAATCTATGGTGAGGTGAGCGATATCTGATAAAGAGAGTGAGAATACAGAGTGCCATGTCTACGTACTACCAACTCTTCAACAGAAATGACTTTCTTCATTGTCTCGGCTTCCTTCCGAGATGAGCTTCTTTCAACTCAAAGCACTGTCAGGTTTTCCATGCATTGGAAGCTGAAGGTTGTCGCGTATCCAGTTTGTTGGGCTCGGTGTCGTTTGAATAGTGGTAATGTGCATTGAGAGAAACGTAGGAGACAGTGTCGGCTAACAATTATTCCATAAATGGACATTTCGCCGACAATAATGAAGGAAGCGCCCGCTTGACGCTCACAATTAATTTACGCTTGAGTACGCGCAAAATGTAGGCAGGGCGTGGTATAGAGGGCTGTCGAGACAGATAATTGCATCATAAATTAGTTTTCTGAATTTGAAAGCCATCCGTTCACCTGAACGTGCGGCAACCATGATTTACACTGTAAATGGTGAGAAACTCACCACCAATCAAAGATTTTGACAGTATTTCTTAACCATAGGTGCTATTTTCATGTGTGGAACTATGAGACAGTCATTAAATGCATGTATTAGTTGTTTCCTTTGATTATAGGCTACATTAGGTATTTCCGGGAGGTCATAAGTGACCAGACCAACTTGAACAACATTCAATCTACTCACAACTACATACATTTGTAGTTGATTCGGTGATCATGGTGAGAAACTCGCCACTTACAGTGAGCAGATACATGGATACATTCGCCAGCATGGTTCTTCATTCAATTGCGACATATTTCCCGGGATAGACATGATATATTTAAGGATGAAATATGCTACCACAGCTATACTAATATAGGTCCCTTCAAGACGGCGCCTTGCGCAGGAAACATTATTGATAATAGTATAACTATGTAGTCTCTAGTTACACATTCTCCTCATTACGAGCTCTCTTGCAGCATAAATGATGGATAAACGATCTCCGAGTCCATTCGAACTTCGATACCACATTCAACGAAACCCAGGGAAAAGAAAGGTGGTTCCGGTTCCTCTTCAAGCTGCAAGTTAGTACCTCGACACAGTGCAGAGATACACGTAAAGACTTAGGCTTACAGTACTCCCGGAACGCTTCGAATGCCCCCCCCTCTAAATGGACGATACTCACAGTTATTTCATTCAAGCTACTACCAATATCTGATGAGCAGACCTAGAGCGGCCATGACCTGTCCGACCAAGCTGATCTGCTGCTGCCGCACATCAAAAGTTGATGACGTTCTGTATAGCAGAACCAATGACTGATTTTCTCGAGGTTCCGCTGTTGCATGTTAGTGGCGCTGCTTTGACCGACTACCAATGACGCCAACGGTCCTGGACCTTTCGCAATCCTGCGTAAACCGGAAATATCAGCCTTGGGTCCATGAAACAGGTCTGATGAGATGAAATTACAAAACATAAAGACAAGAGACGATTGCTCCACTATTCCCGGGCTTCGGGTACAGTGCAGACTGCGTTATCGAACATATAGATGGGAGAGTGGATGGAGAGAAGACAGAAACTGCAGGACGTACCACTAGCAACTGGTCATGGTAAGGGCGAAGAGAACGTGAGTGAAAATTTCAACTGTAGTTACCTTGGTAACGCATGTTGGATTTCCCACCGATCACCGTTCGGTCGGATTCGCTTTCACGGCTTTCAAAATTTCACGGTGCATGCAGACCAAATGCAGACTGAGATTCCTTTGTCCGCATTAGAGAATCGGAAAAAATATGCATTAAGTACAGGAGTGAACTTCGTGTGGATACTAAATATCGGGTGACGATGAATGATGATGAATCTGAGTCTTGAGAAGCGCCAAAAGAAGTCGCGGGCAAGGTGGACCTTAGAGCTTTCTGGGTCTGCCATGCCCGCGGATTTTACCCGCGGATGAAGAAAACACGGGCAAAAGCACAAAGTTGTTGGATCAGATGGGCCTGACGCGCCAACTAATTTGTTTGATGGGGTGGGAACCTTAGGTGTGGGCTTTCGAAACGTGCGCACTCTATGACTCGGAAGACGCGATAGATTGGTTTTGGGAACGCCTTTGAGATTCGGGAACGCAGAGAGAAGGGAATCAGGATGACGGCGTCGGTTTGTGGTACATTCAACGATTTGTCGCTGCAAACATGTCACGATTCGGTCCGAGATCGGTAACTACTAATCGATTACTTGTTTTATTCATGTTTTATTTCATAGTTTAGTTACAAGTTTGGTCTCTTAGTTATATCACTAGTTTTACTCGTAGTTATGTTTCATTTAATAGTACTTAAGCCTTCATGTAGCTAGATATTCTTTAGCGAATCAACTCTAATACCTTCTTACTTATTTTCACCTCGACTCGGAGGCTAAGTCGTATTCCGTCCCGCGGTCCGGCCTAGTCCTCACAGTTTGATTCGCTCAAACAAACGCCACGTCATCTCGTACCTTAACTCCGTAACCCCGTTAAACTCCGCTTGTACACGTTTCCTTCCAATTATCATCCTCGACATTGCCTCCGTTAATTTCATATTTCCCCACTTTCCCTAATCCTATACTTCCCCTATGTCTCAACCACATTTCGCGGCAGACTCTACGTCGCCAATGCAACCACCAGGTAGCTTCGATGGCACCGACTATGGTGGAACCGACCCCGCGGCTGCTTTTGGAGTGCCGCCGAATCCTCAGGTACCACCTGCGACTGCTGATTTTCCTCCGCTCGGCACGCAACCAGGTCCATCAACTGCTCATCCCACATCATTTCCTACCGCCAATCCAGAACCAGCTCCCTGGAGTGATCTTGCCAGATTCCTCCAAGAGATCATGGGTACTCAGCAAAGCACCAAGGACGCTATGGCCAATATTGCCAAACAGTTAGGACGGTCTGGATCTACTCGCTCGAAAGCCACGCCAAAGTTTAAGGAGCCTACTACATTCACCGGAAAGGCTACCCAGGTTGTCGGCTTCCTTCAAGAAGTCAAAGACACGGTATATCTCCTTCGAGACGTCTACGTCTATGACAAGGACAAATGTATCTACATGTCTACCTATTTGGGTCCTGGAACACCGAAAGAGTGGTATAACTCAGTTCTCCAGCTCACTCCCGACCTCCTTAACAACTTCGACGACTTCTGCACTGCTTTTAAGAAGCATTTCGGCGACTCGAATTTAGCCGTTACTGCACAGAACAAGATCGACGAGTTGTATCAAACTGGATCTGCTGCTCAGTACGCTGCTCGTTATATGGAATACATCATCCATCTTTCCCTTACCGAAGAAACGAAAATCTTATATTTCTATCGGCATCTCAAGGATAGCGTAAAGGACGCCATCACGCTCACTTCCGAAGAGACTCTTCCCAAGACTCTCAAGGAGTACATGGATTTCGCTATCAAAATTGACAACCGGCTTCATCAGCGTGATTTGGAAAAGAAGAAGGGTTCAAAAACCGGAAAGTCGAAGTCCCATACCAGTACCGACAACTCATACCGTCACTCCTCTCTTCCCTATTCCCCTTCCACTTCCTCATCCACACTTCCTCCTGGCGAACCCATGGAGATTGACGCTACTATCTCTAAGCCTCGTGGTCCGCTTACCAAAGCAGAACGAGACCGCCGTCGTACTCTAAACCTCTGCCTGTATTGTGGGGGCTCCGAGCACAAGATTGCCAACTGTCCTAACATGTCCGAGACTGCCAAGAAAGCTTACCTGTCCAAGCAGAAGTCTTCTGCTAGCTCGGGAAAAGCTTAACCGAGTGCTCTTCAGTCCCAGAGCATTCGGTGGACGTTGGGACTCGTTCTTCCTGCAGTAGGAAGCTGGATGCTCCCTATACCCGCCTGTCAGATGGCACCTATTCCCTTAACTCCTTTGCTGCTCCCGTCTTCATTCATGCTATTAATACTTCAACTATCTTAATGTTCTTACCTGTCATGCTACGCTCATCCGATAATAAACCTATTTCGACTTATGCGCTAGTTGATTGTGGAGCAACCAACACATGCATTTCCGACAAGTTTTCGGCTCGCCATTCATTTCCTCGCAGGCTCAAGGACTCCCCTATTCCCATCACGGCCGTTGACGACCGACCTATAGCATCCGGATTGATCACCCAGGATGTCACCGCACACCTTTCCATTGGTTCCCACTCTGAACATATCACATTCAATGTCGTTTCCGTTGACTATCCCATTATTTTGGGTCTCGACTGGCTTAGACGTCATAATCCCTTCATCGACTGGGCTGAATCATCACTCACGTTCAGATGTTGTGAATTACCCGCTTCTGTTACGGTATACGCCAAGGGCCCTAGTCCTATGCGCACTCCGACTCAAACCCTTAGTTCCCTGCACACAGACGGCCTTGGTCTCTCCGGTGCATCTCGTACTTCGTGGATAGCGTCAAAGTTCCCAAGGACCATTCCAAAAATAGTCCTAACACAACCTGCGCCACCGAAACCTCAATTCTCTTCCTTTTTGAGCATGTTAACCAGCCTTAATGGCTCGGGTGCTGCTTTCCCTAGATCCTCTCCTTCTCCCACCGAGTTTTTGAAACCTCCAGATACGACACCAAATGTAAAAATCATCAGCCGTCAAAAGTTTGCGCGCATTACCCGTGATGATCCCACTTCGGTCTCTCTCTTGATGTTCCATGACATCAACTCAAGGACGTACCTGAATTCATTCATCTCAGATCCCGACCATATTTCCAATCCTTCCCCAGACTCACCTCCACCTCAGCCGCCGGATGATGATTATATGAAATTTGTCCCATCAAAGTATTCCGACTTCGCCGATACTGTATTCAACCCCCAAGAGTTCGAAAAGCTTCCTGAACATCGACCGTACGACATTGATATTGAGCTTGAGGATGGGAAAACTCCACCTTTTGGTCCCATTTACAAGCTCACACCCCAGGAGAAAGAAGCGGTAGCCGAATATGTCAATTCTAATCTTAAGCGAGGTCACATACGTCGTTCCACATCATCCGCTGGCGCTCCGGTACTCTTTACCCGGAAAAAGACTGGAGAAATTCGTCTCTGCGTCGATTTCCGCGGCCTCAATTCCATCACCAAGAAGAATCGCTACCCATTACCCCTGGTAGATGACCTTCTAGAGTCTGTTCAAGGCTGCAAGGTATTTTCAGTCATCGACCTCAAGAGTGCGTACAGTCACTTACGCATTCGTGATGGTGATGAATGGAAAACTGCTTTCCGTACACACCTTGGCCTCTTTGAACACCTCATTGTTCCTTATGGTCTTACCAATGCACCCGCTGCTTGGCAATCCTTCATTCAGGATGTATTACGCGACGTTTTAGGCATTGTCTGCGTGGTATATCTTGATGATATCCTTATCTTTTCCCGCACTCAGGAGGAGCATGATCATCATGTTCGTCTCGTACTTGAACGTCTACGCGCTGCTAACCTCTGTGCTAATGCTAAAAAGTGCGAGTTTGATAAGTCTGAGGTTGAATACCTCGGATATATCATTGGCGTTGATGGCATCTCTATGAACCCGAAGAAACTCGATACCATCGTTTCTTGGCCTGAACCCACCAAGCTCAAGGATCTTCAATCATTCCTTGGCTTCACCAATTTTTACCGCCGTTTCATTCACGACTATTCAAGAATCACTACACCGCTCACAAATCTCACCAAGAAGTCCACTTCCTTTGACTTCAATCAGCAGTGCCGTGATAGCTTTGATGAATTAAAACGTCGTTTCACTACTGCACCCGTACTCCGTCATTTTGATCCCCGTCTTCCCTGCACCATTTCGACTGATGGATCTGACTTTGCCATGTCAGGAATCGTACAACAACCTGACGAGGAAGGACAACTTCATCCTGTCTCATTCTTCTCACGCAAATTTTCTCCTGCCGAAATCAACTACGAAATCCATGATAAGGAGCTCCTAGCTATTGTCGAGACATTCAAGGAGCATCGTCATTGGCTTGTTGGCTCTCCCTTTCCCATTTCCGTCATTTGTGACCACAAGAACCTTGAATATTTTATGACTTCACGTTTGCTTAACCGTCGTCAAGCACGTTGGGCAATGTTCCTTTCCGATTATGACTTCAAGCTCATCTGGGCACCCGGAAAGTTGAACGTAGCTGATGCTGCTTCAAGACGTCCTGATTTTATTCCTCAAAAGGGGGATGAGCATCTTACGGCGCAACACCAGACCATTTTTAACACCAAATCGTCTTGAGCGCTTAACTTCCCCTTCCACTTATTCCGAATTTCATCTTCCTAATTCCATATCAATTTCCGCTCTCACAACCATTTCCATCGACAACTCTGAGTTGCTTGCCAAGTTTAAAGCCGCTTTCCAGGAGGATCACACCTGGAGGGAAGCTCTTGTTGCAGGAGACTCGGATTTCCGCACGGAGAGTGATCTCGTTTTCCATAAAGACCATCTTTACGTTCCCCCTTCTTTACGCCGTGACATTGTTCATTCACGGCATGACGTTGTTCCTAGGTGGTCATCCCGGACGAAGAAAGACTCTCAAGTTAGTCTCTCGCGATTATTCATGGCCTGGAATGGATCGTTACATTCGTCGATATGTTGCTGCCTGTGACACATGTCCAAGGGTTAAGTCTGAAAGGCACAAACCCTATGGCCTTCTTCAACCTCTTGAAATTCCCAACCGACCCTGGCAATCCATTACTATGGATTTCATTACCAAACTCCCTGTCTCTCACGGACACGACACTATTTGGGTAGTCTGTGACAGACTTACTCGCAGCCGCCCATTTTATCCCTTGTAACGAAACCATCACCGCCCAACAACTTGCATGGCTGTACATTGATCGTATTTTCCGTCTACATGGTTTACCTGCCAACATCATCTCCGACCGTGATAAACTCTTCATTTCAAAGTTCTGGAAAGAACTGACAGCGCAGCTACAAATTGATGTTCGGACTTCAACTGCATATCACCCACAGACCGACGGTCTCACCGAGAGGACTAATCAAACGCTCGAAACTTATTTACGCGCCTATTGTTCATACCATCAGGATGATTGGGTCGATTATCTACCACTTGCCGAGTTTGCGTTCAATAACTCCGAGAACGACTCAACTAAGCAATCACCATTCTATGCCAATCTAGGCTATCATCCCACCTTCGAACCACGCATCACTGAGCGTTCCACAGTCCCTGCCGCATCTGACTTGGCAAACCGTTTGAGAGTAATCCATGAAGAACTACGACTCGAGCTGAAACATGCTCAAGAACAGCAAGCCAAGTTCTACAATAAACACCGTACTCCTGCACCTCAACTTGAACCTGGTCAATTGGTATGGTTACTACGACGTAATATCAAGACCATGCGCCCATCTCAGAAATTGGATCACCGTAAATTAGGTCCTTACCCTGTGGAAAAGCGTATTGCCAACACAGATTCATACAAACTCAAACTTCCCTCATATCTAAGCCGTCTACACCCTGTCTTTCACATCTCCCTACTTGAACCCTATCAGGATCCTTCAGAATTCCATCCCCATTCTTCTCCCATTCCTGTCGAAATCGATGCCGATCCTGCACTCTCAATGGAATCAGTTCAAGACTGCAGAAAAATAGGTCAACTATATGAATATCTGGTTCATTTCAAAGATACCGACGAAGAAGAGGACACTTGGGTGCCCCTTTCAGATATTCCTCTGTCATTCAACGAAAAAATCGAACATTTTCATCGACGACATCCAAAGGCACCGAGACCTAATCAATTCATTATTACCCGACAACGCTCATCTTCTGAGATTCCAACTCGTACCATTACCAATGATCATACCCATGCCCCTAACCAGATGGTAGATCGAATGGTTCCCATACGACCACCGTCACCTCAACCCCTACACATCGATCCCAAACATTCCTATACGCCACCGTCACTAACAACCACAAGATCGGGACGCAAAGTTATACCTCCTGAGAAACTTGATCCAATTCATAAACGCAAACATCGAAATCGACGTTGATTAATATGCCCTCATACCCTTCGACACATCACTCCGAACGACTTCCATTTTCTATTCCCTTTCATTATGACATCTTTGTCGGCAACGGAACCACCACTGTCGAAATCTGGCGTCGTGATCCATTGCTCACTTTCTCCGAATTAATCAACTATCTTAAACATCTTCCCATTAATCACTCGCAACTCGACTTCGTTCCCTCTGTGGCGTATATCCCCATTCGGTACAGATTCACTGATTCGAAAAACAATCGCGTTCACTATCGAGAACCCTTTTCCCCGCGCACTTTCTATACCTACATCAAGGAATTTGAACTACGTGACGGTCGACTGTTCCACGTCGAATCTGGATTCCCAGTCTGTACATCCAGTTCCTTCGACACCTTCCGCATCTACGCACGAGATGTTGCCAATACCTTTCTCAACTCACAACCGCAATCCCCCTATCATTACAACAAGCTTGTTCAACAACGTGCACAGTTGTACTTTGTAGATGGAGAAACATTTGCCGAATTCTTCATCAACGGCTCCCCGTTACCTTGTCCTTCGGAGTTGGGACTGCTAGGAGGCGACAGTTGGTTAAATTATGATAGTACTTCGGACCTCTCATTCTGATTTTTCGGTCTCTTTCATTCGACCTAGGAGGGGGGTGGTGTCACGATTCGGTCCGAGATCGGTAACTACTAATCGATTACTTGTTTTATTCATGTTTTATTTCATAGTTTAGTTACAAGTTTGGTCTCTTAGTTATATCACTAGTTTTACTCGTAGTTATGTTTCATTTAATAGTACTTAAGCCTTCATGTAGCTAGATATTCTTTAGCGAATCAACTCTAATACCTTCTTACTTATTTTCACCTCGACTCGGAGGCTAAGTCGTATTCCGTCCCGCGGTCCGGCCTAGTCCTCACACATTTGTGTTGAGCGATGTCGTATAATGACTGTCGACCTTGTTAGAACCAAGCAGCGACTTGGATTAAACAATGGGAGCAATCAGCGAATGTCAACGGGCATTTAGTGTCCTCCTATAACTCTGGCGGTTCGTGGGGTATGATCTATAACTTATTCGCGCATAAATTGTTGGGTATGAACTTGGTTAGTCAAGAGGTGAGAGAGCGACATAAGTGCGATCGCTGGAATACGACTAATCGGGCGTGGAACAGATTTATGATGCCCAAGATAGGTTCTATAACAGCCTGGTGCAATCAGGTGTGTCCCATTCTCGACATTCTATACCTAACTCGATTGAGACGAAAGGTAAAGGTAATAAATTTGGAGTGCCTTTTGACAATAGTGTCAGTGTAGCGAAATCTCGTAAGTAAACGATGTCTTGCAGTGGTTTCAGTGTATAATATGTACTCATCTATCACGTAGACTGGACGATGTTGACGGCTGCAACGGCGAATGATGCATCGACTCGGGATAGTCTCCTGCGAGGAGTTTATGAAAAGGCTGTAGATAATACTCTATTCGCTCCGTTCCCGTCGACATACAATATTCAGGATGGAAAGGTTGTTACTGGACAGGCCAGGTAAGTGGCGTTCACATTTTGATCAGTCAATATTTTCTGACATCTTCGGCATCAAGTCCGGCACAGGGAGCTGCGTTCGGTCTTCTCGCAATGAGGTGAGTGTCTACTTGTCATAAGAGCCATAGTCTGAAGCTGACTGGCTACCTCTAGCATCGACCATAAACTCGCAGGGATCCCGACGGTGGGAAGTCAAGAGAAGGCCGTGGCTAATCTTAGCATTGGCGCTCAACTTGGCATTGGCATGGGTGTCGCTAGCCTCGTTCTGATGGTCCTTGTTTTCCTGCTTTGGTGGCGACAGAGAAGACATACTCAGGCGTGGTGTCCATCGCGAGAATGGTTTCGCGAGAGCTCGGACGTCCCAGGAAATGGGCCTGAACTTGCTGAATATCGCATCGAGCCATATACTACACAGAAAGCCCAACTTCAGCATCAATATAACGCCGCCTATACTAGTAGGAAACGGTACGAGTTTGACCCAGATCTTCTGAGACAGACACGGGAACAAGCAGATTTGGAGTTAACCTCTCGCGCAGAGGACTCGGAAGACGTAGTGATCCGGACTGCTTATACAAGATCCGGATCACCGTCCTCATCTGCCAGAGGACATGCAGATGATACGCGCTCGTTGAGGAACACGGTCGAACATCTGAGGCGCACCATCCTGGAGCTTCAGTCAAGGGTATATGGGCCCCCGCCCTCATATCGCGCCGAATCACCCCCTTCCTCTCTTCGATGACCTTGCTTTTACGTGTAATAAGCACCACTCCTTGGGATCACGGTGCTATCGTTTAAAGGATATCGGATGTATTTATTACTTCGTGTAAGCGCCCAAGCAACGTCTCACGGTGGTCGCCAAGATTCGGGGCGAATGTCGGCCCCTTGGCAGACTCACTCGTACCTTGTGTATAGTCGAATATGTACCTAAAAACCACAATGTTCAATATTCAACACCGCCAAGACGTTCCTCCCAAACTGATTGTGAAAAGTGCTTTGAAAAGCTCGGAATACAAGTACAAGAAAAAAAAGGACTACCGAATACCCATCCCCATCAGAGCCGCCGGAAAAGCAAAGCATTTACTTGAGTTGCATCGCAAATCAGCAAAAAGAAATACACGAACAAAAAAAGCTATGACCACTCACATTCTTCCCTTCGAGTTCGTCATTGTCCGCCTCCTTGGGGTTTTACTTCTTGGACGGCGCAACCGCAATAGGCTTCTCCACATACTCCACACTCCCAAAGATATCCTTAACCTTCGGCTGGTTAACCACCGTCTCAAAATGCCTAATAACGGCAGTGAACTTGCCGCGCAACTCCTTATCCAACGTCGTCTGAACAGTTCGATAAACCACAGCCGCCAGAACAAGATCCGCAAGCGTGAGGCGTTCACCCACGAGGTAAGTATTCACCATAAGATGGTTGTTGAACGTATTCAGCGTCCGCGTGATACGCTCTACGAGAGACGTATGTGTGAGTTCACTATATGTAAGAGTACCACGACACATTCGCTCGATGAACGTTGATGGGATATCGAATTCCGTTTCGGCGAGGTGAGACCATTGGTCTACGAGAGCGGCTTGTTCCGGGGTAGAACCGAGGAGGTTGGCAAGAGAGGCGAGGTATCGCGCGATAGCGTACCCTTCGAATAATTTGAAAGAACCGTCTTTGGATTCGAATGCTGGGATTTTGCCGTGTGGGAATTTGGAGGTGAATTCGGGGGTTTTGTTGGTTTGATAGTGAATGTAGGAAGAAGGGGTTGGGTCGAGGGTTAGAGAGCCTAGGGCTGCGACTGCGAGGATCTGTGTGCGACTCCGGTATTAGTATACAAAGTTTGGCTTCGAGGGAGTAATGCACGTACGAGCTTGCCGGTAGCCTGTTTGGGAGTGGTGTATAGCGTTCCGATAGAAGACATGTTTGGGTTTTGGGTGTGAGAGAGAAGGCCTGAATAGCGCTGAGAAGGCGTTGAGTCAAGCTTTAGTAGGTTTCCTGAAATGGAAGATTGATTTCGTTTTTCATATCGGCACGAATCCGATTGGTTAATAGACAAAGTGTATCAGACAGAACCTATGTACCTTCTTTTCGTTCCACTATCGGGATTCAGACAGCGATTTTTTTGGGTGCGTGAACAGCAATACAACATGGCAGGTCTTATATTGTCATCCATCTGTAACGCCTTTTATCAAGGAACTTCCCTGGAGTGTTGAACTTGAAGGTAAGATAGATTGTCTGCTCCGTTCTCACAGATTCTGGGAACATGTATGCTCATCATGCATCACGATACGAGCCCATGCGCTGTTCTCTGGGGATCAGGTTCTCCTTAAGACCTATATAAGTGGGGCACGGTACCTTTATCATATCTGCTCAACATAAACGCGTCAACGATACACTGAAGAAACAGTCTGACTAACTCACATCGACAAATGTGTCTGCCATATTTTCGGAATAGTGAGTTTCATGAACGACGAGCAGAGTATTCTTCTGCTAGCGCTGATGCGCCATGCTGATCAAGACGCGTCCTAAAAGTGTCAACGGATCAATCACAACAGCCTACTGTCTTCCCATCCAAAATCCGGTGATTCAACCTAATGTTTAACCAGTACTTTCAAGCTCCAGAAATGCTTGCTTGACTCCGTTGGTAAGCAACCGTCGGATCTCCAAGCCTCTGCCCTTTGACTCGGAACTTTTTACGTTCAGCATCCCCCTTCGCTTCGAATATACTAGGACTTACGCTGACCTGTTCGATGCTCACCTACAGGCTACATGTCGGAAATTTGCTTCGCATATGGTTCGAAGAAAGAGATACAGATTCTAAGCGCCCAGTGCCCACACGAAATCGCAACGTGACGCGTGATCGATAACTCAAAAGATTGATGTTGATTGATGGATCGATAAGACCTGCCCTAAAGTACTTGACTCGACGCCTTCTCCATCTTTTTTCATCCTTTTTTCCTTTCCCTTTCATCCACACCCAAAAAGCAACCATGTCCTCCATCGGAACGCTGTACACTACTCCTTACCAGGCTACCGGCAAGCTCGTAAGTGCAGTCATTTCTTTCCAAAGAATTCAAGAAAATTTTCGCTGACGACACGTAGATCAATGCAGTCGCAGCCCTAGGTTCGCTAACCCTCGACCCAACCCCCTCTAATTACGTCCATTTCGAGACCAACAAAACCTCCGAATTCACCTCCAAATTCCCACACGGAAAAATCCCAGCTTTCGAGAGCAAAGATGGCGCTTTCAAGTTGTTTGAGGGATACGCTATCGCGCGTTATGGTATGTCATCAAAAGCTAATCTATAAACCTATTCTAAACGCTGGCTAGTTGCTTCTTTGGCACCCAACGCCAACCTTCTCGGTACTACACCCGAGGAATCCGCTCTTGTAGACCAATGGTCTCATCTCGCCGAAACCGAATTCGACATTCCTTCTTCCTTGGTAATATGGATGTGCCGCGGTGTCCTCGCCTACAGCAAACCCATCCACACTCAACTCATCGAACGTTTCTCACGTACCCTAACCACGCTCAACACCCACCTTACCGCCAACACCTACCTCGTCGGTGAACGTCTCACGCTCGCTGATCTCGTTCTCGCGTCGTTTGTCCAAAAAGCCGTCCAGACGACGTTGGATAAGGAGTTGCGCAGCAAATTCGTTGCTGTTATTAGGCATTTCGAGACTGTTGTTAACCAGCCAAAGGTTAAGGACATCTTTGGAACCGTGGAGTACGCTGAGAAGGCTATTGCTTTCACGCCGCCCAAGAAGGAGGAGAAGCCTAAGCCTGCTGCTGCACCCAAGGCTGAGAAGAAGGAGAAGCCCAAGAAGGAGGCGGACGATGACGACGATGAGCCAGCCGTACCTGCAGAGCCTAAAGTCAAGAACCCACTCGACGATCTACCAAAGTCGAGCTTCAACTTGGAAGACTGGAAACGAGCGTACTCCAACAAGGATACTAGGGGTCCTGGGGGTGCGTTGGAGTGGTTCTATGAGAAGTACGTCCTTTCTTCCTCTTATCCGCGTCGAGCATTGACTGACTGATACATGCGCGTAGCTTCGACAAAGAAGGCTTCTCAATCTACTCCGTCTCCTTCAAATACCCAACCGAACTCACCCAAACATTCATGTCATCCAACCAAATCACTGGGTTCTTCAACCGTCTCGAAGCGTCCCGAAAATACCTATTCGGTTCCGTCGGTGTGCTCGGCAAGACCAACGACAGCATCATCACTGGTGCTCTCATTGTGAGAGGACAAGACGTCGAGCCTGTGGTTAACGTTGCACCGGATTGGGAGTCGTATGAGTATAAGAAGCTAGATGTGTTTGGGAATGAGGCAGATAAGAGCTTCTTTGAGGGTGCGTTGGCTTGGGATTTGAAGGTTGGTGAGAAGGAGTGGGTTGACGGCAAGAACGTGAGTGGTTTCGCTTTTGCTTTTTGGTGTCGTGATCTCAACGTGTGCTGATGATGTTTTTGCAGTTCAAGTAAACGCCGCCGATGATAGGGATGATAGGGTATAGATCTGTAGTCTTTTCTTTTTTGTACTTTTGTCAGAGTATGCTTGCGTGCCGTACCGTGTTGTAGATACGTAAAAACGAAACGAACGATTGTTGTAGAAACTACTTGGTCGCCCATTAGTCCAATCGATCTAATCGTTCGAGTCAGCGCGCTAGTTAGACGTTAGTACGTGTCTGCCGTGTAACGAAACGACTTATCAAAAAATCACCTTGCCCTTCAGACTATTTGACACGCTTTCGCAACGCGGGATGACTAGATAAACCTTATACCGGTGTATGTGGCTCAATACAGTGGTGCTGTATTGACGTTGATCGTGCACAGCCGACTATGCTCGACTAGGTGAGCCTAATGCAGACGCTCTTCATGCGGAGTAAACTAATAAAGGAGAGCGCCTTCTAAAAAAAAAAAAGTGATTCCCCTTTCCCCTGCCCAAATGACCTACGGCAGCGTCAACACCACGTTTTCTAAGGATTTGTTGTACCTTTAATCTTGAGCAACTGTGATTGCGGTTAGACAATGCAATTCGTATAGCTAGAGCATTGTCAACCTGAATAACTATCAATTTTGGGAAAACACACCGAGCCCAAAAGAAAAGACGTACCAAGAAGCTTTGAAACGCTTCATTCAACTGTCCCCTCAGCTGTGTCAGATTATCTTTCCTGTCCTTTGCGAAGAACATGTCTTTGAGAAGGTGCCGATAACTTTGTTGTCGAGGCTGCATCCCGCCAAGTTTGACTTCAATGTCATCGAGTGCGCTTTAAAGGCTGTCAGTCAGAGTAATCCGACAAGGAGAGGGCTGGGACATACCTCTTCAATGTCTGACAATCCTTTTCGAGTGTAGCAGAAATCTCTCTGGGAAGACCTTTCATGCGCTCAATGATACGTTTCTTCATCGCCTCGGCATGTTCACCGAGCCTAGCCGCTTCTTCCTTGTTGCCTTCTGCGGTCTACACGTAACACGTATTGGTCAGGTCAATTCGAGATGCTGTATAGAGGAGGTAACAAGGCACCTTTGCGAGCTCGACAATCTTTGTCAGCCCCATTGCCACAGCTTTCATCGGCGACAATATCGGAGCGGTATCACCGATTATAGCCATAGCTGTAGCAGTATGCTCGACGGTGGTGAGAGCTGCGCTCCTGCTCACTGTGTTCTGACTCTGAACTTTGGGTTTGGGCAACTACGGGGCAGACGGTGAGTAGTTGATTCAAGCGAGCAGACAGAATAGAACATACTTTCAGAGCCGAATAAGCCTTCTTCAGTTTCCATGCGTTGATCCTTTCTCTCGGTGTCGCCGCTGCAGCAATAGCTCGAAAGCGGCTCGGGCTTTCCAGGTCGTTTGAAAGCGTTTGAACAGCACTGTCCACAGCTCAGAAGTTATAAGAAAAGAGGAATACTAGTCAAACGTACCGATAAAACGACTGAAGTAGTGCAGGATCCAAAACATGACCAGAGCCTGGGTTAACCTGATTCTCGAGCACGCTGACGATCATCTCCGCTGCCGACTTGACCATCTCCTTCCTTCTATCCGACACATTAGGGGATTCGTACTGTGACAAGAGTATATTGAGCCTCCAAATTCTCATGAAAGTAAGTAGTACTCACCACTTTCGCAAGACGGTCACAAAGCTGGAGGGGATCGATATTGGACTGTGGAACAACTGCGTTCGACATTGTTCAGCGAGGGTTGGACTGAAGGGGTTCGAGCAAGATGGAAAGCTGTTGAGCTAGCAGTACATCCGAGTCCCAGTTCGAAGAAAGCTGCAAATGTGCCCCCGGCGCCAAACGAGTTGAGATCCACCAACAGATGTAAGTTCATCATTGGCTTCTTTTTCCTGATATCCCTCTTCGGAAGTATCGGAATTAGAGCGTCCAAAAGGGGTGACCGTGCAGCGTTCGCGCAACATAGGATAGAATTGAGAATGATTTTCTTCATGTGGATTATACGTCAGATTCCTTGGGCATTTGGATCTCATCTAAATGTACAGCGTGTAACGATCGTATACGAGGGCAATCATGAGACCTCTAAGGTGAAAGCTGTTGAGCTGTACAAGTTCCACAATCGATAAACTTGATAATCCCAGCGCCAAACAATACCTGGAAGCTGTGCATGAGTTGATTACTTGTTTAATGATGTCTATGGGGCTCACCGGACTGCCTTCGTTTTTCTAGAATCGCCCACTTGAATCATTCGACAGACCATTGCTGGAATCGGAGTTGAGAAATAGCTATTATCGAACATGCTCAGGCGGAGGGCTGGGGTAGTCGCTGGTCCGTCATTCTACTTCCTAGCCGTCAATCAGTTTCCATGCTTAGTGCTAGTTAGCTGCTGGTGTCGCCGCTACTAGAAAGGCGCTCCACGTTCTAATGTCTTACGGTTCAACATAAACTAGTCAGTTTGATCCCAACGAACAAGATATCTCGATAACACACCTGTGGAGTATCCCAGCTTCAATGGTCTGTAAACCACCGACCAGGGCCAATATCGCTAATATCCATGCCGCGAGATTCCTCTAGTGTTCATCGTCAAGAAGCATGTATGGGAACCTGAGATGTACAAGCGGTCAATTTCGCGGCGGTATGAACGCGAAGAAAGTGAGGGCTGCACATACAGTATTCCCCCGAAGTTCAGAATCAAATCCCAGAATACGGTAGGGATGTAGCTGTTTCTATGACCTATTCTTGAAGACGAAATTGAGGTTGTGCTTTGGTATGGTCGTGCAAACCACACTCTATCGCGACACGGTAACGAAGAGTTGAGACGTCGACTGAGTCCTGACGGAGTCGACGTCAAGGAATACGACCAGACGCGCGGGAATTTTCCCAGTCTGAGTATCTGAACAGGCTCGAATACTTAGTCAGCACTCGCTTGACGTCCATTCATCCGACAATCATCCGAATCCATCTTAATAGTCTTGGAGACCAAAGGCAAAGAATCCAGATCAAGGACGGCACTCTTCTCTCCAATGTATATTACACCCTATCCATGTCAGCGAACGTAAGGTTGTTGTACGTCTATCCAGATTTCCAAGCTCACGTTCACATTGTGCATGCAGCAACGACTTACATCATTGAAAGGAAGGGCAAAATATGGAGACGACGAGGCTTTGAGGCGCTGGGCAAGATGGGCTCAACAAATGTGCGACATTTCATGAAAATTATACCAACTTTAATGCACCATCTTACCGTTCCTATTCCATTATCCTTCTTGATTCACTTTCAAATTATTCGTTTTGGTATCTCTCATTCAAGTTGCGAGTGTACAGAAACCACTTTCCAACGCACTCACGTTCCTCACGAGGTGTATCACCAAGACGATCGTCTTGGCGGAGACCAGATATCCATTACCCTCGTTCAAAAGACCGGCTAGAAAGACGCTGCACCAGATATATACTCTACGGGATCTCACACGGGCACATCAACTCCTATGATATCCTCACAGGTCGGTTCGAAGGTCGGCTGAGCTAAATCGGGAGTAATTGACACCATGGATGCGCCGCAATGTAACCAAAGAACCGTAAGCTACAAGTTTCTCTTCCACTATCTTTACCTTTTTCATCTCCATGTAACTACCATTGCTATCTATCAGGTCGCTTGCAACCATGTACCCTCTGGTACATGCACAAACCCAAACGCCGCCGTACTGTACACCCCCGGAGTAGTAAATAGCATCGTACATACAGCGTAACTTGAGCGATTGCCTCACAGCTTGCCAGGGGTAAAGGGTACGACAGCAGGAATGATTCACGTTCATCCGAAACTCGGACACATGTCATATTGTTGATTCCATACCTATGATACAATCTGAGGGAAACACTTTTAGAAGTTCAAAGCGCCCATTTCGACGGTCTTCTGCCAGGAAGGCCTGGAGCTGATCTCCTTCCACCAGCTATTGAGAGATACAAAGAATCAGAGAATACCCTAAGTGGAGAGTGAATGACTGCTTACCGAGTCACGTTAGGTCCTTGCTTGGACATGATGTCGCTTCCAGCAATATCCAGCATAGAGCCGTAAGAGAGGTGGAACAAGTCGGCGAGAGTGAGGTTCTATACCCAAGTTGCAATCAGCGAAAGGAAGAAATACGGAACACGCTGTAGACCCACATCACCGGCGAGATACTTTTGCTTGCCAAGGATGACTTCATAGACCTTGAGCTTTCCTTCCAGCCCTTGAATCAACTCGCTGAAGATTTTCGGGTCGGGTGTCTCGCCGTGGAAGCTGCAAGATGACAATCAGCGCCGGCCGTGAAAGATCGAATGACGTCCTCTTACCGCTTGAAGACGTTCTCGTACACAGCCTTCGCAGTGAACCAGTCGAAGTCACTCGTTTCGATTGACGCAGCTTGCTCGAAGAGAGCCAAAGCCTCAAGGCCGTCTTTGGTGGGGTCGGGAACGAGCTTGGTCCCTTGGTTGGCGTACTTGATAGCGACATAGCGGCAGATGGCGCGGATTCATAGAGAATGAAGCCGTATTGTCATCCTAAAACGGGCTGAGAAGGCAGACAAGAACAGGGGATTTAGCTCTACTTACGAGGATAGGAACCTGTCCGAAGGTTGCTTCGCAAGATGAGGAGCTGTCTGTTGCTCACCCTTGGCAAAGGTCAACATTGATCAACTCGTATTGGATTTGTTTCTCGTGCAAAAACAATCATGACACGAGTGGTGGCGCGCAAGGAGAGTGGATAGTTCCGTAGAGTTTCAAAACCATGGTTGTTGCGGAATGTGTTGTGTTGAATATGAGATGAAGATCAGAGAAGTTGTTGTTTGCTGAAGAAGTTGAGAGCGAAGGATGAGGCTTTTAAGCTAAACCTGATCCCGCTGCTTCGATGAGATTTACAACATCGTTTCATGTGAGTAGAACCTGTGAAGGCATGGAGGTCAGCAGGATTTGAGTGTGGCGAAGAATCTGACCAACGAACTGGTCATTGGATGAGTTTTACTTCGCGGATGCACGTCGGCCGCGTACCAAATAAGGTGTTGAGCGCTATGAGGCTGAGCACCTGCCAAATGGATGAGATAATTCCCGAGGCTGTCGTATTGGAGTCGAGGCAATACATTCCCTGCAAATCCAGTCTACATCATTCTCGATTGACGACACAACAGCGGTCGATTTGATCCATTCGAGGTGTTTGTAAGGCGGGAGAACCGCTACCTAGATTGATCGATGCTGAATGTAGCGTGTATGTGAGGGACATGGGCGTCAGTGGTCAAGAAGGATATCAAGGAAGAAACTGCACACGTGATCTACTCCTCGTACAGCACAGCCACGAAACTGTCCCATCGTGTCGTTGACATTGATTCTGAATGCACTTCGCCTTTCCTTTTCGTCTGTTGACAATCCGCCCCAAGTTTTCCAGCCATAATATATTCTCTCCAGACTGGAGGACGGCACAGTCGACGCTATATCATTACCTGCACAAAGAGATTCATTGCCGGTGAGTAGATTGCTGGATGTGGTCGACTTCTACAGGCTGAGTCTTTTGCCAGTCGCTATTCGGAAACGAACATGAGGAACGATATCCGGGCTTAACTAGGCTTAACTCGAGTTTATTTTTAGCAAGCTTGACGGCTGCACTAATCACCGGGGAGTGCGTGGGATGGGTCTGTGGAAACATGTACGAGAATGCAAGGCTAGTAGTACGCAATACATAGCTTTGAAACCAGAAACAATGACGATCATTGTGCGTGTTTTGACATGTCTAGCATCCACATTTTGGCTAATAAGTTCTCTAGATGATTGGGCACACTCTTTTATGGTGGACGTGGACCCTGGAAGGCGTTGCTTTTGTTTGCCTGATTCGCGATTATCCGATTCGTTGGGGGATTTTTTCGCTCTTCTGCTTGCAAATCCATCGAAGTTTCTGTTGCTATGATAGCCACGGCAAGTCGTATCTTTTCGGTCAGGGAAACCTACCCGATACATCTGTGACGTCCGGTACACGGGCATAATATAGGTGCTACCGTTTGCCCCGTGATGTAGGAGTCACGTCCCCTGACATTGAATTCAATATGCAACCTTCTGTAAGTGCTTATTGTCTTCTGTGGACGTGAATCCTCACCATTTTCTGGTCAGAGCGCATCTCCTAGGGATACTTCGTATTTTCACCCTCCGCCCGAGATGCTTTCTTCCGGCCCGATAACTCTTTTGCAAGGAAATCACTGACTGGTAACATGGAGCTTCCATGGAGCATGTCGTAAACGACTGGTCACATCATGATCAACACACAATGGTTCTTGCTACGCATCGAGGCCACGCGGCAAACAAACAAACGCAACAAACGCTGCTGGCCGGTTGTGGGAATGCCGGCAGGAACGCTGAATTGCCTCTCGACAATGCATTCAATTTAACATACCGTTCAGTACTTCCACCCCCTGAATGTTATCTCGCGAGATGACATTGGTGGAGTGTTGTGAGTTTGACGTCTGCTTGACAGCCACTTCTTTGCGTTGCTAAGCATCCTACTTTCAACTAGGTATATCGGCGACTGGCGTGTGGCGTCACGCTCATTTGCCTCATCGACCATCTCCCCAGAACTCCGATCCAATGGCACGACTCCAAACCTTCATTCCTTCGTTCTTCTTGCCTGCACAGTCGCACTCTGAATGCCGCGTAGGCAAGGGAGAGGTGGTCCCAAGCTGACTTTGGGATATCCATGGCCCCGTCAGCCCTGATTGGTTCAGTCCGCACAGCTCAGTCTCGCTGTGGAAACACCACTGGGCCCGCTCATCGTGCGGGAATGAGGGTGTAGGATTCATTTTCTCTGCCATGCGCATACGACGGCACTGATACGTATACAGGCGATAGCTTGAAGAACAAAGTCAGTCACATAAAATTGGACGACAAACACAATGTTGCAGTCTACCAGTATCTTAAGCAGGATTCTCTGCATTCCAAGCCTTTTTTTCTGATTATGAGTACATAGCATTGTCACGGGTTCTGCAGGCTCACACAAATTGGGCTGACGGACCATGCCCCCCCCTACCTTACGTGAACCAATGCCAATCCCCCCTGGCACCAGTTTCTGTTACGATTTTCCTCCGGTTAGGGAACAGGCAGGAACTTCGGTATCATTCTCACCTCTGTGCGTAATCTATATAGTTAGATCGACAGCTGTGGTCTGACTTGTCTCGAATGCTTAGTGCGACGCAGTATTGTGATGGACTTCGTGCGCTATGTCATCTATGATCCACAAGATCCGTACAAGGATATGTACATTCTATTGATGTACGAAACTTTCCCAGTGCTGCTTCTAAATCACAATTTTGGCTTTTAGAATCCACAGTCATCACTTTGGCTATTGGTAATCACGAGATGGCAAAGACACCCGTGGATCCGTGAGTGCCTCAAACCCAGCCTCTAAACGCCGCTAATGGGGGTATATTCTGTAGGACGCCAGACTCTAGCGCTTCAATCAAGCGGTCTCGGGTGGACGGTGAGTTTCTTTACATAATACCGGTCTGCATGACACTGACATGCCCTCAGGTGGAAAAGGGCGGTGCTACTAGCTCGCAGTGATTTTTTTTTTTTCCAAGTGGAGCAGTGGAAAGAGGCAAGCTTTCATCCTAGCCTTTTTAGTCTATTCCAACTGATATCCGGGTCAAGGTTATCGTATGCTTTGGTTCAACGCCAGCCTGTGAACCGGACTACATTTTCTCCATCGACAACGCATGGTGGGGGGCTATGTAAGCTCTATTTGCTCCATTTCGGGTGATGCTCAACTTTCTTGCTCGGACTTTCATCGAAGCGAGGACAGTATAAACCTGAGCCCATTACAATGAACGGACTTCGTATCCTTCATCGGTGGGTATTGGCCTTTCGTCCAAAAAGAAAAATCATATCACTGACAGCCCTTTCAATAGGTCATGGGCGTTAGACTAGCTGGTCATAGGCTGAGGCACGCGGTTTGCTACTCTTGGAACTATTCTGCTCCGCTTTTCCGCTCTTTCTAGCTTGAAGCCAATCACTGTCGGAACTACTGGGTCCGCGCCGTCCCTTCCATCGGCGATAACGTTCAACGGTGCATCAATTCCTGCCATTTCTTCGCTATATTGGTGCAACCAAAGCCGAACCAGCGAATAATCTGTCCAAGCTTTGTTGCCTCCAAGGAGCCCCTGACAACATGCTCAACGAGGCTGAGCCTTCACCCTATCGAGAATCCTCGGTGCCTCACTGGTGAGGCCATCCCAGGTG
This sequence comes from Paramarasmius palmivorus, assembly GCA_037176845.1. Lineage (NCBI taxonomy): Eukaryota > Fungi > Basidiomycota > Agaricomycetes > Agaricales > Marasmiaceae > Paramarasmius > Paramarasmius palmivorus. Next base: position 1,262 of record JAYKXP010000239.1, on the reverse strand, counting down.
GTGTTGGACTTTGCTTGAACTTGCATATCAGTAACTGTAACATTTCCATTCTTGCATCCTCTGTCCGTGGACTAAGGCTGGTGAATGTTACAGTCCGTGATCACTTTGCTATCATGACGTGGAATATGTTTATTCAACCTCCTCTTCCTGTTTCTTATGCAAGTCTTGATGGTGCCCTGAAACCGCAGCTTACTACCTCAAGCAACCGGTCAATGAACTGGGATCCGGCCAAATCTAGCATTGAAGTCAGCTATTAACCGGGGGAGGGTCAAAGTTTCGAGCTCCCCATGCAATAGTCACGGTGTAAGTTTTTGAGTTCTGACTTTGGACTCCGTTGAATGTCTCTCCAACAGCATGCTTCGATTGGTTCGCGTTGCAGGATCGGATACCTATAATTACGCTAACCCTGTTCGCCGCGATGTTGGTACTCTGGCAAAGGGAGGCGATAACGTTACTTCCGATTCTTGTATCTACCGTGGATAACCCTGGCCCTTGTTCCTCACTGCACTTCGGGATGGCATCACAAGTGTAACGTTAGAAACTATATCTGGGAACGGAAATTGTCCTTGCTGAGCTCCCACGCCTAGTGGACTTGCTGTTGTCTTTCGCCGAAGAGAAGTGACTGGACGGAGTGGGTTGATACCGTTCCACTGAGTATCGGGTTGGGTGGTGTGGTGTGGGGGTTTTCTGCATCTGATTGCATCATTTAAGCAGTCAGGGTCACTAAAGTGAGCATAGAATACAGCTGGCTTGGGGACGAGTTATGTCCAGCTTACGAGCTCTGGCTCCTGAGGATCTGTAGAGGTCGCCTATCAACTCAGGGTATTTATTACAGGATTGGGACTTTATTGTGTTTGGTTTATACAATTTCTCTCGGTTTCTGAATGTCGTTCTTATTGCTGGTGTCATGTAGATATCTACTTATTTATCGGATTTCTTTACCAATGAATCATTACGCTAGCCTTCAACGTCCGTTGTGGGATCTGGATATTGGCCCCGAAATAACGATCAGCTGGTGTAATTCTGTATCTCCGAAAGACAAAACCATACCACCAGACATCCCCTGACTCGCACTGCCGTCTTACCTGACTCAGACTATGATCAGTTCTTCGATGAAATCCCCCCCTTCCGTGTTGACTGGATTAAAGCTAACAAGTTTCTGGGTTCCACACACCCCTCAGCGAGGAAGGGCATGTCAATGTCTCGGGAAAGGAGTAGAAATGGAACCTTACATGTCATTGATAACCACAAGGTGTGGTACG
>JAYKXP010000238.1:0-51169 GCA_037176845.1 Paramarasmius palmivorus | reverse complement strand
TGGTTATTGAGAGACTAAAACACAAGCATTGCCAGCAATACCTCTGTCGCACTGGTCATCCCTAGCAGATATTGGCGATAAGGGACATCAGGCACCATATATGACCACCCGGTCCCAAATCCTGGATCTGATGCCTCGCTTGAGACCATTTTCCACTTGAGGCGAAAACACGCATCCACAGCGAGAAAAAATGTATAGATAAACCTGAAGGCGCTCAGCCAAAGTGCTTGAAACGAAACACCAGCAGCCGTACCTTTCGTTCTCCTTGGCTCTTGTCCAATCGTCAGGGAGATTAATGCCCGGTCGTGGGCACGCAGGGCATAAAACAGCGAGCTCTCCGGGCTCAGTGTGCTCAATCGTCCGAGAGGCATCATTACCTCTTCCCCCTCGTTTCAGGGACTTGAGGTGACGCCATTCTCGAGTAACACGGCGAAATGCATCGTACCGGTTCTGTCGATATACGTCAGTATTAAAAAGCAGCTAATGCTTGAAGCCATACCTTGAAAGCAAAGCTTCCAGAATTATCTGTTAGCTTTTCCAGCCCGCGATAGTAATCGTAGCTTGTTATCTTGCCAACCAAAGTCATCATGTGGTAGTGCTCCAGTAACCGAAAGGTAAAGCATGTCTGGGGCACCTTGGTTGTTGCAGGATACCATTGGTGACTGAGTAACTGCTGTCTCATTTGCAACAGCTCTCCAGCTTCACCACACCCACAGTATTGGACCCGTATACGATGAAGGCCATTTGTATGAAGAACAGTGAAGTTCTTCGGAACATGGGAGTTAGGTGCCGGGCACAACGTATTCGAGAGGTGTCCCAGCTGAACTACAAGACCCATATTCACAAGGGTTATATGTTCAAAAAAGCGGCCGTTCCACATCTGACCATGACATCAGCAAGAGAAGTTGCATTCAACCAAGCAACGTACCTCGATTATATCTAACGGGCGCTCCTGGTGAGACTCCAAGGTACATTCCTTGCAGAGAAGACCCAGAGAAAAACAGTCACGGCATCTGTACCGTGGAATGCGGCCGCCTATGTTGCAGCGACGACAGCTACTATGGCTGCCAGCTCCTCTGCCTTCGCCAATCATGAGGATGCAAAGGTATTCACTACGAACACCTATCCATTCGTCCAGGTATTGTTCCTTATAGCCAATACTGATAAGCTCACTTGCCCATGAACCAAAAGTAAGAACATACCTTTTTACGCTGCTCTCTATCCTTTGGGGAGGAAGGAGCAGGATCATCGATACCAGCCCAGGGGATATCCTCCATTTCTCCACCTTCGCTGATACTACTGCTGCCGCTTGAGCTTCTATCGGCTCCACTAGTACTGCTGCTACTGTTGCTGTCGTTGGGATCGCCGTTACTACTGTTGCTGCCCTCGGAATTACCACTGGAATCGCCTCCACTGCTACCAGCGGCTTCGTCAACATCCATGGAGGCACTGTCCGTAGTAGGCTGGATGGGTCGTTTCATTGGAGTAGGCAAGCCAAAGGAGAGCAGCTTGGCAATGATTCGGTGTCCATCTCGAGAGAGCGAGGATACGTAGGCGCTGTGGTCCTTGGAGCGCTTGGAACGTTGCTGTACTTCTTCATCTGAGTCGGATGAAAAGTCTGCAGCAGTATACTGAGTGGGTTCGCGCTGTTTTCGGCCCCGCTTACGCATAGAGATACACAGAGAGATGAGAACAAGGGAGGCGAGTGCTGGGTGACAGACATGCTTTAACTGTTGGCCTTATATGGTGAGCTGGTGTCTTCGAAGAACCACGTTTGATACGCACAAGTAAATGAAAGACACTCCGGAGCCTGAAGCTTCGTCAGGGACTGTACAAGGTGCTTTTTGGGCCTGTGGTGCGGTCTGGGAGAAACCACGGTGATATCTGACGAACTTCGGAGAGAAGGATGTTGTCGGGGGCATTGAGCGACTAATAGGCTGTTTTATAGGTATCTTCCTGTTGACTTTTGAGATGATTGAGGAATGAAAGCCAATAGGACATACCTCGAGCAAACCTAGGCCGGAACTCGTCGTTGTGTACGGTGGAATCCAAAGGTGAGCTAAAGATCCATCTGTGAGTACTTATTGCTAGCTCTATGAGATAAAGCAGCTCACCGAAGCTGCACCTTGGTTGACGGTAGAGGTCGAACCCGCTTTGTTGAGAGTAGGAGGTCAAACGCGGTTTGTTGGGTGACGGCAGGAGACAGGTCATATGTGTGACACATGTAACACTGTGACTTGGTCAACGCTCGTTTAGCGCCCATTCTTGTTTCCCTTCCCCGACCGAGCAATTGAGCGCATGCACTAATTAATAAGTACTGTAACTTTCTTTTCTAAGTTCCTCAATCATTCTGTAACGACTTGATGTCTTGATTTCTGTGATGAGAAACGATGGATATTGATGCCTGAAGTGTACTCAACAAGCTTCTCAATCCCTTTTCTTGATGAGAAACGATGGATATTGATGGCTAGTCGCTATCACACAAGATAACTAACATGGATTCTCTGACTTTTCTTTCTAAGTTTCTCGATCACTCTCCAAACAAGCTAGCAAAATCTATCGAAGCTGCGTGATGAGAAACGATGGATATTGATATATTGATGGCTAGTCGCCACACAAGGTAACTAACATAGATTCTCTGACTTTTCTTTCTAAGTTCCTCGATCACTCTCCGAACAAGCTAGAAGAATCTGTCGAAGCTGCGTGATGCAAAGGAGTAATACATTGGAAACAGCTCTCAAATACATTGGTAAGTACGTGCAATTTGAAGTAGAGGCAGTATAACAAGATATAGTATCGAACTTGCAAACTACTATATGATAACACACTGTTTTCTGGCGCACCACCTTCCATATGGCCCGTTATCCAACTGCAGCTCATTATCCAGCTGTGGCAGCTCACTCATCTGGGATCTCCTACGGCGGACCTCGCGAACCAGGCTGATAAATGGACCCTCGATGTTTTCTGGGGTCTTCGCAGAGGTCTCAAAGAACTCGCACCCATAGGCTTTCGCCAGGGCAGCACCTTCATCCCTCGATACGTCGCGCTCCGATAACCTGTCCTTCTTGTTGCCAACAAGGACAAAAGGTGGGGGGCAGCTCTTCTGCATGTATATATTCCTCCAGAACGTCTCCACAGCCTTGAACGATTGCTGAGAAGAGACCGAATAAACAATGACAAAGGCCTCGGCCTCCCTAGATTGTCGTTGAGCGTACGGTCGCAAGCATTGAAGATATGGAGCCTACTTAATCCACTGGTTGGAGAGTACTGAATAGTCATCTGTTCAAGAGTTAGTACGTCGAATAGCAGCCTGATTCTAGAGCATTTGCTTACCTTGCCCGGCAGTGTCAATGATATCAATAGCACACATTCGGTTCTCAACGACCACTTGCTTCAAATATGCATCTTCGATGGTTGGGTCGTAGGTCTTCATGCGTTTCATCAGTAACAATGCCCCAGGTACAGGTTGAGGGAAAGTGGCACCTCTACTGAACCAGAGTTGGGGTGGCACAGAAAGTAGAGTTGGGGTCAGCGGGTTCTTGAATAGAAACAGCTGCAGTTCTTACCGACAAAACAATTGAGCGTGAACTAGGAAGATCATAAGATAGGTATATGGCTAAAAAAAATAGAGAATGGATGACTTACTTGGACAGCTAACGCGGTTTTACCGACACCACCATCACCCAGCACAGCGATATTGCAGCGGTCCATTGGAAGCAAAGGGCAGCGAATAAACCGGTTGGGTACAAAGAGATTCGATGATGCAAGCAGACGATGTTGTCGGTGACGGATCTGATGAAAGAACGGTTCTGAACTATACTTGTTTGACAAATCATTTAGTGGTGTTTGTATATGGAAACAAACAAATACGTAAATATTATCCAAAGCAAAGGCCTTGCTGCGCGTGTGCGTCGACATTAAGAAAGCTATGGTAATATAGGTAGTTCTGGACTCTGCATCTGAATGTGAAAGAAACGGTAAATAATGGGGTGAATACGAGTACGTGCTGCTCAAGCTTCAATGGCCCGAAGCGTTGTCGTGTCTCACACTAGTCATCGCCATCCTCAGGCTCCTCACTAGCCGATGAGGTACTAGTACTATCATCTTCCGCCTCAGCTGGCTTGGAAACAACATAATCTTGAGAACTGCTTTCTGGACCAATGTCCGGGTAGGCAGAGTCACGGGGTGGTGGTGATCTTGGAGGTATATACCGGCCCTTGCATATCTATTAGGACAGGTCGAAAACTGAGAGCAAAGACACACGTATCCTGTATTGAGACACGCACATGAAAGCCCCGTCACTGCCTAGCTCTACCTGGGCACCGTAATCTGAGTACGACACGCTGCTGCGTTCCTGACCCGGGGTCATTGAGCGCATTGTCGATGATTGAAGGTCTTGTGTCTGGCTCTGAACACCAGAGGCCTCTGGAGAAGGACTTGATGCCGTTGGTGCAAGGATAATTACGGGTTCGGTTTGGACCTCTCGATGTCGCCTCCGGGTCACCCTGTGGATAGGATGTATTGTTGAAATAGGTACTAGTCCGTGGCCGTTGCGAGTCTGAGTAAATTTATATTATTGAAAGGTCAGCTGGAGAAGCTTGAAGTCAATACCGGTTGAAAAAGATATCTTCTCAGCTCCTCGGGTGTCCTCATTTCAGACTCGCTGGCACCGAATTCATTAATTTAGTGAGATATAGAGACGGTATTGAATCTACTTACCCACTGAGCTTGAATCCTGCAATCTCGATGCCGTTGGAATCCATATCTGAGGAAGACGTGGTCAGAGTGAATGGTAAGGTGCACGCGTGAGTACAAATGCTGGGGTGAGAACTTTCTCGAACTCAGCGCTAGAAGTAGGCCCCTAAGCGCCCACTGTTTCTTGTTTCATCTTCTACGATCGATGGTTCAACCCAAGGTATGTTCTTGGTTTCTCCTGTAAAAACACGGTTTTTTTGTGTAGTTCAACTTATAACCTCATCAAAGGTTGCCTATCAGACCCCATCGCAGGCCGAAAACGTTCATCTAAACATAGAATTTGGAGTAACTACGAGTTGCGTCTATAGGTCTATTGGTATGTTTTACTTGGTAACAGAGGGATAGAGCATGCATTAAAATACGAATAGCGAAGAACCTTGCATCGGGTAGACTCTAGCCTCGCCTTAGCCGGTAAGAAACTTCTCTGAATCTGACGAGCCATAGTCGCCGAGATACATGTCTAAAGCACTGTCCTCGCCACGAACGCTACCTTCACCACTGGAGTCGTCGTTATCGCCAACGGAATGCCCTTCTTCGGTTGTACGATGGCTACAGCCATCTGAGTCGCTGTCAGACATCTTCACGTCAGAAATATCAGCGTCGGATTCGCAGCTAGTCATCGGGGGGGAGGCTGGGTAGGAGGTAAGGGAGTAATGCTGGCTGCTGGAAGGTCGGATGTCGGCGGTGATGGGAGTTGAGGAGTGTCTGGGGTCTGCAGGTGGGCGGAGGTGTGGAAGTTAAGCGGTCACGTTGTCGCTTGTCGCTGACGTTCCCTTGACGCGGCCTCGCAATTCTCCCAGGCTCTCACCTTCCTTTCTGCCAGCGCCTTGCTCTCCCCACAATGATGTCCGTTCCGATGTCTGTTCCTCAGGCCGAAATTTTCAATAACCAAGGTATGTATTTCGAATTATTTTGTATTTCTTAAGCTATCGTTGCTGTATGACCCTCATTCTGAGGACGCATCGACTGCTCAGGCTACACTCCGGTGTGAAAGTCTTTCCACAGACCGGCCCGTGAAGATGGCAGCAGCGCAAACGAGGGCTTTCTAGGTTCTCGAGGCGTTTACACCAGTCTTCGGGCCCATCGTTCGAGGAACGTGTCGTCTGCTCAGGCTACAACCCGGCGCGAAAGTCTCTCTACAGACCGGCCCGTGGAGATGGCAGCAGAGTGACATGCGCCTTATTTTCGACGTTGTTTTCACCTGATTCCTTTTCAATGCTTTAGCTAACGTGTTTGAGCTCTAGATGTCCACATCCTTCGGTTTTCCGGGTATAGCATCGAGGAAGCGCTGCGTGAAAGCAGCGAGCGCGTGATTCGCTCCCAAAGCCTCGGCGATTTCACGGATGAGATGCTGGAGCTAGACTATGAGGTGGTGGATGGATCAGCTGTTCCCCATGTGCTTGAACAGCTGGAAACATTCCTCAAACCTGCAGACGGCCCCTCTATGTTACGCAGTGCGCCTGGTTCTTCACCACAAGAAACGCGCCATGTGGCCACAGCCTTTCCCCCACCTTTCTCAAACCATCTTGGCTCTCAAGCGCTTTCACCGCCCTCGCCATCTACGCCGCTCTTGCCACCTGCACCACAGGTGCCGTCGTCTTCGCCGTTTTCAATAACGCCGGTATCCGTCACGCAGGCGCCTGGTGCTGGCAAACTGACAGCACGGAAGTTGCGGCTGGCTCGTAAAACAGAATTTGCCCGCGCCAGGCGAAGGCAGGCTGCCCAGGATAGGGATACTCACAACGAGGTTGAGGCTCGTGTTGTCAAAGTAGCCCAGTCCTCTGAGCCAGTTTCTATTCGCGGCTTTAATGCTATAGACATGCCTTCGTCTAGGCCGGGATGGGTTGGAACCAAGGAGCTGTCGAAGAAGGAGAGGGGGCCGGCGTCAAAGCTGAAAGACCTCTACTGGAATGGAAAGTAGGCGCCCGTTTTCACTGCTGCTTTGTTTGTCGCTTACATCCCTCCACAGGGTAACTGTGGTTCTTCTTGACGGCTTGGACCGAATTTGGTCCATCCTTGGTGCGCCACCACCCAATGCGAAGGACTGGGATGAGCTCAACAAAGGGCTTATGGAGGAGCTTGCAAGCTACGACAGGAATGCCGATTTCAATAAGGACGACATGGACAATCGAAGGTCTGGCGGTAACCATGGCCTTCGCAACGATGGGGTTTCCACTGGTGGTGGCCAACCTCGTCCCGGTAACATAGCCATTCGTGGGCTCAAGAACAAAGCCGCTATCTCGGAAGGCTTGTTGGGCACACAGGTCGTGAGTAGCGCCTCTGCTAGCCCTCAACAGATAGCTAACTCACCTAGTAGGTCTTTATGCGACGTACGCCAATAGGCTTGCCGCAGAGAGCAAAAGGGTGATCAAGGAGCTAAGCCAGAATCTTCCTGGGCTTAAGTTTCCATCTCATCCAAGCCCTGACGGCGGCTATTGGGCGGCTCGATGCATCAACTCTGCTGGCCTACGAGAAACCGCGGCTGTGTGTACCCTGCCCCATACCGATTTTGGTAATTGGGCGCCCGGATGGTGTTGTGTTACTGCCATTGGGGATTACAATCCAGACCAAGGAGGGCACATGGTTCTTTGGAATGTTGGTCTTAGGGTCAGATTTCCCCCTGGCTGCAGCATTCTTTTTCCATCTTCAGTGATAACCCACTCAAACAAACCGATACAGGCGGGAGAAAGGCAGTACTCTATCGTAGAGTTTTCTGCCGGAGGCTTGTTTCGCCGGGTATACAATGGGTATAAGACGGATGAAGAGCTGCTTGTGGGGCTAGGGCAAGATGAGCTGAAGATATGGGGGGCTCAGAGGGCTGCTAGGTGGAAGGAGGAGGTTAGGATGTACACAAAGTGGTATGAACTGGAGCGTGGTGATTATCAAGGAAAGGTGTTGGGTGATGAAAGTGATCTTTCTGAGCTATCTGACCAGGAAACGGATGATGAAAGGCCTTCTAAAAAGCGTAGAATATAGCAAAGTAGTAGGATTTGGAGCAATTTACGTTACAGCATTATACAGTAGCACTTGTACGTTTTACAGTAGTCTGGCGTTTACAATAGTCTGAGCATTCACCTTTTATAAAACTACTTCCAATACCCCCATTCAGGCCAGAGATATAGCCGAAATTGCAAGAGACCAAGCTACGTAGCTCCGGAGCAAACTCAAGCCGAACCACCACTACCACCACCAATCTGCACCTTCCTATATACGTTCTACCACACCTCTTCCTCTCTCCTTCAATGGGTCGAACTGCGAATAATGGCAAAGCCAAAGCCGTTAGCGCTGTCCCTTTCTCTAAAAAGCCTACTCACCGGCGCTCAGTCAGTGACGTAGCAGTCAGGAGAAGCCACAAAGCAAAGGAAAAGCGCATTGCTTCTGATACTGCAGTGTCCAAGAAGCGTGGGCGGAGGTCGGACTGGCCAACCCAAGAGCTTGAGTTCTTTGAAAGCTGGCTTGGGGCTTACAAGGAGACCAAAGGAAGCAGGGACGCCTTTTGGTCTAGGTTTTTCACCGCGCTGCTCGAGAAGTTCCCCAGCTATAAGAAGAGGTGGGCCGACGAGGTTTCTGTAGAATCTTCACCGTTTCCGTTGCCGTCGCCACCACCTGGTTCGCCCCAAGCCTCTTCATCGAAGCTACCGAATCCAACTCCTAGCGTACTAGGCCAAGCATCTTCTTCACCCACGCCATCGGCCAGCAATGCTGCTGATGCACCCATGGACCAGGGCCCAGCTGAGGCGCCCGCAGAAGAGCAGGAGACGCCCAGCGTCCCAACGGGGCAGCAAGCTGCAGATGCTAAAGCTAAAGCTGATGACAGGGCTAAGTTGGCTGCGCTTGAAAAGCTGACCTGGGAACAGTTCCAAAAGGTGAGCTATTGCTGTTGCCGGCCAAACGTTTTGCTGACGGATACCTTCTAGAAGTCCTGCAATTGGTTCTACAACCATAACGGTGATGGCAAAAAGGCAGGCGGGTGGCAGCTATGGCTTAAGAAGAAGCTGTCGAAGCCTACGCGTGTACCTCCTCACATCCCAGCCTATAAGCTGTACATGGGCCTTCCTGAGTACAGCGCAAAGGTTGATGCGGCATTCGAGGAGCAGTTTCTTGAAGACATAGAGCTGGACGATGAGGAAGCCGAAGTGGAAGAGGAAGGTGTAGAGAATGAATTCAAGCCCGATGAACTGGAGGACGTGCATTTTCTTGTAGAAAACTGGGCTTTGCTGAGCAATTCGCAGAAACTAGTGGCGCTGAAGACTCACGCTATTGCCCTTCGTTGCGCTGTTGCGAAGAAGTTGTTTGCTGAGGAGCCTGAGGACGTTCGTAAGCAGGTAGAGAAGCAGAATGAGGACTCTCACCAAACAAAGGTTGCCGAGAGCAAGGCAAATCTTGCAGCTGGGGATTCGCCCGAGATGAAAGATATGTAAGTGTTTGACTTCAACTGCGCTCTGCCTTGTAACTGATTAGCTCTAAACAGGTGCCAAAAGAATATTGTACCGCTTACCGAAGCGTGGGCAAACGACATCTCTAGGTCGTCAGGCATGTATGTCAGTGTGTTTATTGGAAAGCCTCCAACCAAACCAGGGGAGAAGTTCATTGTTGAGTCGTAAGTGCTGCTCTGGGATCCTACTCGCAGGGCTCTAAACTCCATTTATCAGCGTCCATGCCGGCGAGAACAAAGACGGACGAACCTGGAATCAACACGAGAGGGAGAAGCTTGGGAAGGCAACCAAGTACTTCTTCTCGTTCCTCCAGTCCTGTCCTGGTTCCGAGCTTGCAGAGCCTAGGCCTCCAAAGGCAAACGGGTCGAACAAAAATGAGAAAGGAGGGAAGAAGAAAAAGAAGGACAAAGGAAAGAAAGAAAGGAATGATGGGGGGAGCAGTAAAGGTTTGTTGATCAACGTTGCTCGACGTTTCTATGATGGCTGATCACACGTTTTGGGCACGTTTTTAGTATCTGGTCCATCCGGTAACACGGATCCGGTTCCGGAAATTCAAACTGTCACTGCACCACCAACATTGGATTCTAGTCTCGATCTTCCACCTACGTCTGGGATAGAGGGCGCTTCCTTAGAGAAAGGTATGCCTCGTCCATGTATCATACCTATGTTTGGCTTATAACAGTCTACTTTAGGACATACTGCTGCAACTCGGAATACACCCTTACCAGCAACACCAAATTGCAATCTCCATCCTCCACCTACAGCTACAAGAGAGAGCGAATCTTTGGAAAAAGGTGTGTTTGATTTGTTTACAACGCTCACATTCGACTTACACCAACATACTCCAGGACATGTCGCCACAAAAGAAGGTGGACCCAGCCGTGATCCTTTCAATCCCCCTCTACCCAAGCCTCGACCCAAGCCCACCAAGGTACCTTCCAAGCCGAAGAAGATGAGCCTTAGGATGAGGAGCAGGCTGGTTGAATATAGCAGCGAAGAAGAGAGCGAAGAAGGTGGAGAACAAGCCGACGAAGATGCTGAAGAGAATGAGGAAGAGGTCGGTTGTAAAGAAAGCAGCGATAAACTCAATGCTACTGGCGTTGATGAAGGCATCTGCACAACCGGTAGCGCTACTAGCCACACATTCCTTACTTCGTTCAGCCCTCAAGATTCAGGGGCGCTTTTTCAAGATGGTTTTATCAAGCCAGATGTCGATGCAGGTTTCAATGGGCAAGAACCGCCCCCATCTCCCATACCTGTAGCGCATGCTATATCCCACTCAAGTGCTCGGCGTACCACCACCCAGGACGACATGGATGTAGACGATGACATGGGGCTGTGTAACAAACTTCCAGCTCCCATCGCCGAGGCTCTGAGGCTCATTCCGGATGGTATTCAAGGCGAATGGATGGCTGATGCCCTTGCAACTCTTACGGGAAGCGAGAGCATGGTACAGCAGGCCATCTGGCAGCACCTTATACACCAGTTTGTCGTGCTTCAATCTCACTACTCCTTCGCCAACCATGTTCGTCAAGGGCTCCCGGCAATTCAGCGGCCATTGATCTATAAAAAATGGTCCAAAGAAGGCCGGAAGGGCGGCACGCCTCTGCCTTTTCCACCTCTGCCAGAGTTCATCGACGGCTTATGGAGCTGGTGGAGGTCTCTCATGCCTGAATGGAGAGTGGCTGTAGGAGAGAGGCAGCTGTCCAGGGTTCAAAGTGGAAGCTGGGAGTCGCTTCGATACCCTGGTCAAAATGGACTTCTGCTTATTTTGGTAGGCCTGCAGTGGTGGTACCTTCAGGAGGCCACACAAGGGGGCTCTCACAGCTGGAAGGAGCTAGCGGAAGATGCGCTATGGGTTGTAGAGTCGATTGGAAAGTGGGAGAAGGAGAACCCAATGCCTATCCTTCCACCACCAAGCCAACGCAGTCTGCCCAATAGTACTCAAGGCTCCTCTCAGAAACCTCGATCTTCACAACGGCTCGTTGGCGCTCAGAAGCTTGCCGGTGATAAGCATGGCCTTCAGAAACAGGCTACTCAGAGTCAGAGAAAGCACTCTGGTGGGGCAAGCTCTAACCCTTATCCAGTGAAGAAGATTCGCCAATAGACATCAATGGTGCGGCTTTCGGTTCTTGGTTCCTTTTCAACATATCAGCACCCTTATCTTATGCTTTCCCTCACCGACTTTCATGAATACTCTTTTATTTGATCGTTATTCTACTTGCTTTTTTGAATACCTTTTTGAACACGTTTTGGAATACGTTTTGGAATACGTTTTGTAAAACATATTGTAAAACGTATTTTAAAATTCTGGATATTTTGGGCGATTTGGGTGCATATGAAGCACCCAATTCATCCGAGTTACGATTTGTACAAAGCAATATGTACGTAGAAATGTCGGTGCATAATGCAAAATATCTGCCTTGAGTTGGTCGCGATTTAATTGAAAAAGGGCGGTAGGGCGACTGTTTCATCTTGCCATTCGATTTCGAAAGAATATGCACATCAATCAGACATCTCAGTGCCCTAAGAAAGACAGAGACGCACTGACAAGCCCCTAGATCTCTCAACAGCCGCAGACTCCTCGTCGGAATCGCATAAACCAAATTCAATGGCGAACTCTTATTCAGTACTCCTTTTGCACTGTATGTCTCCACGGGATGCGTATCTCCCTGCAATTGTCTGACTTTGTTTAGGTCGACATCCAAACGAGCTGACGTGCGTGAGATAAGCTCGACGATCTGCTGTGAGATGGCAATCTTTTCATTTGAAAGTGGCTCGATTTCGGCGTAGTTCAGTTTGATTCGTGTGGGGAGATGGTTGATAGATTTGGTTGAGGATGACGGGGAAGGTGAGGGTGAGGCGCTGACGAAGCTGGATAGGGTGTTGCCCCATAGAGAATGTTTAATCCACCGGGCGTTGTCGAAAACAATCTGTTGTTGAAGCTTCGGAGAGTATAAGATTTGGGTATGTTGGTGGTTGTTTGAGGACTCACATTGAGCTCTGCTCTCTTTGTGTAGAATCTCCTCGAGCAAGTGTTTCCCTTCCTGTAGCAAGTTCTCTAGACCTGTTTCAAGGCTTCATTTATACCTCAGTAAGATTAGAGGAGAGTCAGGCCTACTATATATAAATTCCGTTGCAATATTCGCCGCATCTTCAAGGTTTTGCGCTGATAGCGAGTTCACGGAGGTCAAGGTTGTTGGGCGCTAACAGCTGACTCAGACGTTTTGAAAATAGTGCCCACTCATAGTCACGAACTTTAACAGCAGCGTTCTGCGGACCTCGGGGATGTTAATCTTATCGAAGTGAGTATACTACAATACTGTGAAAAGGTCCGAGAATTTTCAGAAAATTTGTCCAACTTTGCAAATGGACCCCTGGGGGACTTTCGGGCCTGCTGGCAGCGCGGAACACACTAAGACTCCGCGTTCTGGCCATCGAAGTAGACGGTATCTTCCGTGAAGCTTCCGATTTACGTGATTTTTTTTTTTGTTTGAATTTCCTTCTCTGCCTCTCTCTCTCGGCGCGGGAGGTGCTTTCATTGTCGCATCCGTTCAATCCAATCAACATCGATGAAGAAGTAAATACCGCCGTCCTGGAACCTCCATTCAGGAGACAACCGGCTAGGAATTTCTTTTTCGTTTCCCTTCCGCCTCGTGTTTGTACGTACACTCGTTTTTACTTCGTAATGTCTGCTAATCAGCTTCTTTTTTTGCCACTCATTCAATACTCTCCGCTATCCGTCTACCAATCCAACCTCCCCTCAAGTGGTTTGTTTGCATTTGCGATGGCACAGGAACACGGATAAATACGTACACCCAAACTCGCTCCCTTTCTACCTCTTCCCCCACACGATACAACCATGTTCAACCGAAATCGAGGAATGCCAGCCAACTGGGAAGCATCACAGAATACAAAGGAGGACGAAGGTCCCATGTGCGTAATACTGCTTCTACTCTTCGCTCCGTCTCTAACGAGCGCGCTACAGCACAAACTACACAGCAAGTATTTTGGCAAAGCCACTCGACATCGATACCGTGTCATCCTTCCACCCAGACTTCAAGCAAGGCCTTGTCAATTATCAAGTCGAGAAGTATCGGCGCGTCCTAGACAAGTTTCTATCCCGCCCAGATCAGGAACTTTTTCGCCAGAAACAGTTGGCTTTGGGCGCTATAGTCTCAGGACCAACGGCGATCGAAGCTTTCACCAATTCCGCGCCGAACAATGCTCTTCACGTTTACTTGCCCAAGCTCCGCGACGACGACAAAGAGATGGTCAGATTCTTCAACAACAAAGGATTCAACACTGCCGCGCGTCAGACCGTCAGTGTCCCTCAACGCGCTGACAGTTCTACCGGCCATATCGCCTTCCAGACCTTGCAACCGCTGAGAACCACCAACAACGGAGCATATGTCGCCGACGTTCATCGTCTGATAAACGATGAAGGTCATGTTGTGGAGATTGTATCGGCAAGATCGCACCCTCTGGAAATAACTCTGAACTCCACTTCTAGTGCGTAATGTTGTATCTGATCTACAGTCACCGTCTTATTATTCTATTCAGCGATGATGATGACGTTTATTACTGCAACCGAGATGTTCATGTTATATCCCCAGCTCACACTGTTGGACAACTCGACGCTAGATACCACTCGAAAGCCAGGAGCGAACATCAAGGTTCTATCGGCATACTTGGGTTTTGACAACCTTACTGTCAATTCCGTTCTCACGATGTACGATCTTTTGGACGTCACCAATGATTTGACGGTTCTTCCTCGTCGAGTCGGCGACGACCTTTGTGTTGTGGTCCCATTGCCGCCTCTGGCAGTTCCAGACTTGCTAATGGCTGGTCATACCTCTCTATTCCGATCTCACTCCTGGCAGCTCCTTCTACTGTCCAACAAAAGCCATCGAATATGCTCGGACTTTCTTGCTGCGAGGCGACTACGCCTTCCTTATATTCTGGCACCGAGCGTGAAGATGGAGATCAGTAGAAGTCTATTGAAAAGCTGGGATCAGCCTAGACACGGCACTGTCGACAGTATCCTCATATCTCAAAGGGAGCGAGATCACGAAACCATCGAAGAGCTCTCCAAAATATATCAAAAGGTGTTCGCCGCCGACTCTCCATGGAAAAAGGTCGCGGCTGCCATGTATAAAGGTGCAATCGACTCTCGGTGTGACATGAACACCCCACCAAATCTTCTGCCCACGGCAGCCGTTACTTCGTTTGCTTTTGAAACGCTGCTTAAGATGCCAGCTGTCAAGGATGATAAAGCAAGGGTAAGAAGTTATTGATTATTCGTGCCACATGTATCTCATTTCAGCAGATTCAGTTGCGTCTAATGTCGATTCCGACTGACAATCCCAATGACATCCCACGTATCGGTGTGCTACTGATCGTGACTATGTCGCCGCACCGAGCAAATCTAAAGGACAATCAACTTGTGAACGGTGATGTTGAACAACTACAGCGATTGGGTTTGCAGATACATCTCCGTAAGTATCCATCATAAGAAAATGTTTCCTTCCTGACCTCCTTGGCCACAGACACAGACCCCACACTGCCCTAAAATCTTCCATGGTATTTCGGTGATGTAATATACTAACAATCGGCATAGTAGCCGATTCTTTCTTGTACAAGTGTATCAAATAACACCTCATGAACTCGTTCCCGTCGGAGGGTTACTCCGACCCATTCCCGACTAGTCGATATCATGCATCGAGAAGCGACTTGCACCGAAATACGAGGCACTAAAAGTAGAAATCAATGCCATGCTCCTTAAGAACGACAGACCGGGAATACCCACTGAACGAAACCACGGAAACACTGCTTTTTTCAATGCAAGCTTTTGACGTGCCGCTCGCTATTCCAAGAGAGGAAAGGTCACTTCCTTTGGAGTAGGTGTTATGGTCCAGTAACAGACAAGGCGTGTCTAAAAATCTAGATAAAACCCTGGTGGCCCCCTTCCTTCAAAAGAGCGACTACGACGACTGCGCTGACGCTATCCGAACACTAGGTTCTATGTCTCTTGGGGGAAGATGAGCCGGATAACGTATGGCTGTGTAGGCATTTGTGAGCCCATGACGCCGGAGACGCTAGATTCACGAAGACTTGGGAACGATTCGAGGTGGAAAGGTTGTGGTTGGAGCGAGAAGTTCGAGATGGGGGTGTTGTAAGGTGCGGCAGCGCAGTCAAGGCTCTGAAAGATATTCAACGTCAATAGCGATTCATGGCCAAGAAGACGTATACATACCGAGTAGGAGTTGAATATTTAGCTATGATAGTTGAGAGTCTGGCATAGAGAGAGCATCCAACCCGACGTAGAAAAAGAGGCGGGACGGCGAAGCAGGGGTGTTTGCGGTTTGACCATGGAGGTCAAAAGGACAGCCGAGCGCGGCATCTCACGTTGGGTTCCTGATTTCAGAGGAGGATGAGGAGGGAAGAGGGAGGTTTGAGTTGAAGACGCGGATGGGGAACGAGTAAGGGCTGCGATGGAAAGAGACCCCAAGGGTATCGATAAGACGCGTCGATAGCTCGGGGGCGTTGTATAACGGCTTTTGGGATAGCAAAGACGCTGAATATAGTTTCTGGGCCTTGCGTGAATGTAAAATGGGTATGGAGGATGGATCCCAGCGGTATGGGCGTACAGAAGGCGAAGGACGTTGGCGTATGGTAACTCCGGCTTAGTCTACGACGCTACATGCTAGAACACCCAATAGATGACCATATAACGAGTAGTATGAACATGTATGTTGGGTTTGCTGGATGTGAGCGTATATCTGGCCGTCTGGGTCGAGTGAAATGGAGAACTCTGCGAAAAGGATATCAAGCGTGTCAGCGAACTGAGTTGGCACGTAAGCCTGAGAATAAACGGAGCACACCATTTAATTGCTCCTTGAACGATAGCCAAAGGTATTGAAAACAGTGTGCTTGCAGGGAGAAGAGGAATGGATAACTTGAAGGAACATGGTGGTCAGGAGCAGAAACGCGTCGCGACACCTTGTTCCCAAACCACCATCATCACACTCTCCAACTCACCTTGAATACACCCTCTGAGGAATTTTTCAAGACACTCAACAAGACTAGCAGACAGAGATGGCTGCTCTTTGTGGGAGCTTCACCGTTAGGATGTCGATCTAGAGCTGGTAAGTTTGTAGTCCACTCCTCAGAGAACTTACGCTTACCATTAGACAGAATCAGTTCTTCAACCACCATATGGCGTGGATTTCGCGCCATCTTTGACTTGGGAAAGCCTCGGAAGGTGGATATAGTCGCACACAGTACGTGTCTCTAAATTCTGTTAACCTACACATCACTAACCTCAACCTAGTGCTCACAAGAGTCTTCCTGGCACCGTCAAATCTGATCCCTGGCACTTTGACAGACCCTAACAACGAGACTCCATTCACAGCGCGACGCCCCTGCAGACTCTCGAAAAGAAAAACCTCGTTCGTAGCCTTACTCCAACAAGGTAGACTATCTCTTTCGCAATTCGTTTCTCAGGCTGACTGATGGTTCAGAATGTCCAAAGCGTGTCAGAAGATCGGCTACAATGGGTACGATAGAGGCGAACCACGTCGGATGAAGCACAGAAACGGAATCTGGTACGCAGGCTCATGCGAGAGCTCCTGCTTGGTGTTCAGCAGCGCCCGTTTCTTTCCTTCGCCCAGAATACCCTATTCATGCACCAAAATCTACGCTCAGATATCCATCGCGTGGAACCTTAGCTTTCGACGTCACCTATCAATGTGTTCTTCAATTCCGCGATCCCAGAACAGCAACGTCTTCGACGGAACAAAGGTACGTTCTTTTCGCAGCAAGTTCCTTCACCGTACTTATCATTTACCCTCTGTTACTCATAGATTTCGTTGATATCGCCTATGATACAACATAGGCTATGCTTGATACCGAGCATTCTTCGATACCAAGGTACGTCTCCGTCAAGCTGCATTTGCTTTTCTCTAATGCTTCGAGTCAAAGTTTTGATGTCAGAGTTTGAACTGCAGGGAACAGTCAAGTGTTCAAGTCACCTCTAGTACCTACGAGTTTGAAGGCTTCACCCTGTCCTATGGTAAGTTATTTTTCTGAACATTCTTCTGCACGAATATCTGACGCTGTACATTTTCTGGCCGGTAGTCAAAGGCACCAGAAACGGTGCAACGACAGACCCTAGGAGCCATAGTCCTTTTTCTCTCAAAACCAAAGATGCGCTATCGACCCGCGCAGTACCGATCTAGCTACTTCGACTGGTCTGCTCGGCAACTGTTCTCAGACGCGTTTCCGTCAATCTCGTCGTTTGGTCACAATCTGGCACTCTCTTTTGGAAGAACGACAGTAGCACATCTTTCCCCGATCACCTGTCAACATATTACTCCGTTGGTTCCCTGTCCTGAGCCAACTGTTTCCCTGTCACAGACACTGCCAATCGCTCCATTCCGCTTCAAAGATAGCAAGGTATGTCCACTCAGAACCTCCCTGGCTTGGCTCTTACTTACCGCATTGTGTTTAGCTGGAAGTTGGGCACTGGTATTGGGGTGTACTTGGACTGGGAGGGATTGGATACTGGGCGATCTTGTGGTCGTGAATTCGTGTACACCATCACTAACAAATACATGCAATAACTTTTTACCGATCCCTTCATCCTTCGAAGTAACTCTCGGCCACCTTAGCCCTGAAAGCTGTTCATCCGTCGAGGGCTCCTATATAAGAGGTCTTCATGAGCACCTTAGGAGAGTAATTGAAGGGGTAGAAGAACGTACCGGTCTCATTTTCCCTTCGGCGGTGGTGGTATCGTACGTATGACACCGATATGTATGTGATAGATCTGCACACTGTAAGTATGGCTGGTTACATCAAAAACGATGAATGAGCTCATCTGAACACCATTATCATCGCATTGAGAATCCATGTGTTCCATAGCTGTCCGGTTGACGTAGACAAGTCCTAGCTCTCTTCGTAGCTTCAAAGCTCATCGGCCTGAGGCCTATAACCCCCGGTAGGCTTTGTACAGAGGCACCCATGAATATATGAAAAGTACAGGCAAAGGACAAAGAACATACCAATCGACAAGTACCTTTGGTCCTTTCCCCGCACCGCATGTTTTCCTTCAGTCGAGAACCAGCGCTTTATAGGACAAGGCACGTCAAAGGCATCTAACGTGTCTTTCGTAGAGCTAAGAATAGTGTGAACAACCAGCGTGAATAACAGCTAGGCTCACAAAGCTCACCTTGATCTCCCCAAACCCGTGTATCCATCTTACGCTGCGACTTCCGAATGGCCAACCTATCTCGAACAAGTCAAGCACAGAGAGGTGTTGCCAGGCCTCAAGCCGCTTGATGCACCGCTCTCGATACCTAGGCACGTCAATGTCAGCATGAAGACAACGAACAGGTAAATGAAAACGCCGTACCCAAACCACAAAATGTTATTGCTTCGGCTGTAACCGACGAGTTCGCTGTATACTTCGTCCGATCAGCTACCGAATCATGGTAAGTCAAGAGAAACCTTACCAGGTTCACATCAAAGACCTGAAGGGCTGAAAAGCACCAACAACGCTCCCAGTAGTGGAGGAGGCCGAGATCTATATGCCAGCATCGGTGGCTGCGACACCACAACTTGAAATCTACATTCTCGCCGGGAAGGTTGCCGAAGAAGGTGGGTGTACTGAAGTTCGAAGGCTTGAGGTATCGCGAGAGTTTCGCGCCGAGTTGTATCGCCTGCTCAGGCTGATTGTTGTGTTTCCCCGAGCTGTTCTCGTGTCCAACTGGTTCGGACTCTCTGAAGGCTGCCAGCCCCAGTACGCGAACCAATAGCAGGGAAGACAACCGGAGACAGTAAACGTTGAACTATCGCTAAAGACAGGCATGAAGATTAGTAAAGGATGAGATAAGAAAAACGAAGCTGCTCACGTTCGCAAGCCATTCCATTGACGACGAGAATCCTGTAGAGCACAGGGATATCAACAACTACAAAAGGAAGAGCTGGCCGAGCGACTAGCCCATTGGCCATGCGCAGCTTTGTTGAGACAAAGCCTGCCCGAACTGACACCATCGGTTGCTAGCGTGCGTTTGGGATGCATTTGACGCGTCTTCGGGCTTCCAGAGCGAAGGTGTGGGGATGATTGCATAGGCAGACTTTGTCGACTATGAGTAACCGAAGTAGCCGGGAAAAGTGAGAGGTAAACTCACCAATGAACCACACCCTCACAGTTTGCTCCGCCAGGACGAACCGAGTTGATATATTTCCTTTGTTCTTCAATCGATATGAGCACCGCTCTTAGAAAGGAAGGTAGCGTAAAACCCACTTTTTATAACTGCCCATAACGTCCACGCAGGCTCTAGGCTTCATTCGATTGGGCTTGAGGTTTCTGGACACGCCAGTAGGCTCTTGGAAACGGGGAAAGGAGGGGATAGAGTTGCGTAGGAGACAACGGCGGGACAGCGAAGGGTGTCGGGTCGTGCACGGTTCAATCACCCCAAGTCTTTCCACCCGAATCCCCCCACTTCCAATTTTCCAAGCCCAACGCCAATACAAGCGCAATAGAGATTCCCAAGTGTTCATCTTGTCCTGAGAGCTAGGACGGGGGACAGCCGACAGGCGGAAAACATCGTACAGGGAAAGGTGTTGTCTTTTTGGCGTGCGACGCAGGAGGCTGAAGGACCGAAGGAGTGGATGGGGGTATGGATGTAGGATGGATTTGTGTCCTCGGTGGAAGGATCAGAATGGTTGGACCAGCCGGGTGGGGTGGAAGATGGAAGATGGATTGGACTCTAAGGGAAGGGCGTATTCTATCAGCGAGATGAGTTTTCGAGTAATAAGAGTGACAGAGACGCAACATACCCTTCACTAGTCCTTGTGCAGAGCGAGGCCATGTATCATAATGAAGAAGCGGACAAGGGGACAAAGGATAGTTTGGGTGGAACTGGCGGTGGTCAAGTAAGAGGACAGACGCGTCTTGTTCAAGTTGTTGGGCTGAAGCGTGTTGTTTGGACGCTGGGGTCAGAGAAATCGCTGAAAATAAGCCGTTTCCTGGGTTTGCAAAATGGCCGGATGGGTGTTGGATGAGGAGCGTTGTAGTCGAGACCCTGCAGAAAGCAACGATTCAGTTCCATCGTCAGCGGCCAAATGAACAAGACGTACCAGTTATTGTATTCTGCTATCTCCTTGAATGGAAAAGCTGGACATTGGGCCAAGAGAGCTCGCAAGAAGTCAAGGTGGTGAAGGGGAACATGGTGGTCAGGTCAAAAAGACGCGTCGCACGTCTTGTTCCCAAACCACCACCATCCAGCTCCTCAATACATCTATAGCTACCGCTGCATTCTCAAGCATCCACAAACATACGAATTAGGACCATGCTTCTACCTGAGGCATTAGAAAGGTGGCAGCTCGACGACAGGTGAGTTTACAAACTAATCTCAGAATTTATAAACTCACTACTATCGTAGACTCGATAACACGTATACTGCGACTCAATACCGACATCAGGAGCAAGGCTTGGTGCTCCGGAGAGTTCGACAGATCACAGAACGTCAGGGAAACCATGTCGTCCGTTCTCCATTATCATTCAACCTTCCTCTGTCGCTGACATGGAGCGTCAGAAACTCGAGCCCTCAGGCCTCAGATCTCAGACCTCGCCCCTCCTAATCAAGGCTTAGGGTGTCGCGATACCCTTCAACGACATCTCTTTTCCAGTGACGATACCTGGTCACCTCTGAAGACAATTGCTCTGCTTTTCTCGCAAAGATTGGAACTGACCGATCGGGTAGACTCATCTTCCTTACCTTGTTTATGCTAATAGCTGACCCGATGTTTTCTAGATCGCCGAATCGTCAAGAATGGCTTCATATGACGCTCTCTGGAAAGGGTACGCCAATTTCGCTCCCGTCATTCTCTACCAACCAATTGTCCTCGATAGCTACCAGCTGGTTTCCGCGAAAGACTGAGGAAAACCAGGCCCAAAGTTCATCTTCAGGCCTCGCATGCGAAAGCTAAGCCTACCCACTTTGAACAGATGGGTTAGCATGTACAGACCGAGCAGGTGCAACGAAGGCACCTGCTGTCGATCTAAGTGCGTGTTTCTTTCATCGAGCTCCCTATCTTGCGTGAATTGACCGCTATGTCAGATACCTCGACGACGTCAACCTTGGCGAACAGCACTGGTCATGTCTTTACTGAAGCTCGGCGGTCGTCGAGCTGCTCGTACAGGTATCTTTTTATCTTGGTCCGACTCGTCCTTTCGATACTGATTGGCTTTGGCCTCCGTGGCTCTACGCTATAGATAGCCAATGATCTCCTCATGTATTCATTTCTAACCAATACACGCGTTTACCTCGACATCTACATGTGTTCGTTTCCTTTTCCTCAATACGATCCTCCAATGCTTCAGGCAATACTAGTGGATCCTCGTAAGCCCCAAGCCTCCGAAAACGAAAAAAAGAACCTGCTGTGTTCGTATGGCGGTGGGCCTTGTAAAGCATCTGCTCTCTTCAAAGCAGTGCCTTGGGTGATCGATATGGGCGTTAGATAACAGGAATAGCGCAGTGCCGCGAGGCACCGCATGTTGGTCACATAGCGGTACAGCCTGTAGATCATGTCAATTACTGAGCTGTACTGTTCGAGAGAATGAGCTTACCTAGCCTAGCTGCGCTGTCTTCGTCTGCAATCCAGGTGAATGGCTTGAACAAACCAAACAGGCCGCGAAAACTATGATACCTATGATCGTGTCAACCATAGTAACGAAGGCGATAAAGACGCCGTTCAGTTCAATACGAGCAACGTTTGCTCGGGCGGAGGGGTACAGATTTTGACTGGTTATGATATCCTAGAGATGAACTCTCCGTGAGTGAGCGATTCAGAGAGTAAAGCGAAAGGGAAAGCTCACAATGAAGCCAACCCACACAGCTATGAAGGTTCTACACCTTGCACTTGAAGACTATCCACTCCGGAGGTTGGACTTCAGGTCATCTCCTTGTCGACGCGTCGCGCAGTTGAAATCCAAGACGGCTGAACAGAGCAGCAAGGAATGCTCGAGATATCGGTGGAAAAGGAGGACAAAATGGTTGTAACCTTCATCTTGAGACTTGCCATGAACGTGCCGAAGATAGAAAAGAGTTGCGGAGGGGCTGCTGAGTTGTGTCTAGCGCATAGTTTTGAATGAGTGATCGATCAATTCGGTCCAACAAACATTCGAGGATAACCATCAGCCAACTGCTCCTTCTGTTGCTGGTGCTAGTGACATGGCGGAGGTGACGAACGACGGAGCAGAATAAAGGAAGATCTGGCCCGTGTTCAAGTTACATGTCTCGTCGTTATAGAAGGGCTAAACACGTTCTGTCATGTTCAGAAACAATACGGATGCCCAAGAGAAAATGACACTGCTTACCTCGACATCAACCTTTTGTCTCTTCTCCAGCCCATGCATGCACCGAAAGGTTACTCCAGAATAGGTTATTGAAATCTGAGCGTGGGTGTTAGCGATAGTGTGTACATGAGTAGTGATAAAGGCAGTAACCCACGAGATTTCACCGACACCTCGTCGAGGTAGCGTGGTTTCGAGATGATGGAACGAAAAGACAGCTTTGGGGTGGTGTGTCAAGAGGGGCAGGTCAGAAAGAACCCTCGTCCTCGTTTTCTTTCAACACTCGGCCTTTCGGGAAACTCGCACTAGATACCAAGTAGAGTGTTCGTCAGCACACGGCGGCAGGCAAGAGGAACAGAAAAGACATACTGTGTTATCTTTCCGGTTCTTTCTTTGCGTTCAGAATGCCAAACATGGCCTTGGCCAATAGCGAAAGCGAGAGGTTCTAGGGTGTTGGGGATGTTGCGCAAATGCTGGAGGTTCATCTCAAACATGTATAGATCCTGTAAAGTATATTCATGAATGATGATTGGCATATCTAGACAAAATAGAAGAGCTTACCTCGGTGCTCTTTCTGACACATACATCCACTCATCGTGTCTTCGACCACGAGCCTGCGCAAGAGCTGCTCCCAACAATCCAGGCATCCCAGTTGACAGTTTAGATGAAAGGGCAGAGCTCTGGTAGCAATGACCTTCGTTACCTAAGAAGTTAAAGTCAGGACAAAACCGGAGCGCAACGAAGCGACGAAAACGTACCCAAGAGACCAGAACTGCCAAGTCTTCATCGCCGAACGAACTGACGAGGTTGGCCGGATACTTCAAGCAGTCAGTTACCGATTAAGTGATGCTTGAAGCGAGGCTTACTATCAACGAAACCCGACCACTGGGACCGAAAAGCACCAACAACACTACCACGATCTCAATGAACGGGATGCGAACTAAGTCTCTGTCGGCATCGAGGACCGTAGATTGAACAACCTGGTCGCCAACCGGAAGTCAAGATCAACTGTCGACCAAACGGCTCGTGTCGCTGGTTGAGGCAAGCAGAGGTTGTGGGAGCGCAAAAAGTTCTGTTGGGGGTCGATGTTACTTGATGAATACCGTCGTACACGTGAACTCGAGATTGGGTTGATGTGTTCTTAGTGCTGCTCTTCATATCCAAACAGGCTGACATATGGTGAGCTGCGGTGGTCTGACCCAAGGCCAGGTGGACCGGTTGTGGCTGGAGCTAAGAGGTTATCGATGTTCGAGTGACCGACAACCTGTTCCCAGATACTGCTCATCCTAGCTGATGGCGACGGTTGCTGTTACTGTCTTGGGTGTGCTCCGTATGCTTATTCGGCTTTCTGGGTTGACTTGTCGTGGCTGCTGAGTATAGTTGGGCTATGAGTGAACAAGGTAGCGGAGAAATTGAGGGGTGAACTCACGCCTGTGTAACACCCCACAGTACCCTTCGCCAAGTCGAACGAACTTCGGTACGTTCTGCGATCGGCGTGAGCACAGTCTTCAAGCAGGAATGTTGCAAAACCCCATTTTGTACCGCCGCCCACTGAACACCCACGACAAGCAAGCAGTCTTTTGTTTCCGGCTTCGCGTTGCTGGCATGAGCGCCCCACGTAGCTCTCGGAGATGGTGGAGAGGGCTTCGTGCCGAGATGGGGGCATATTTTCGAATTGACTAGAGCCGAGGGTGGTACTGTGTGGGGAGAGTGGTGGAAAAAGTTGAGGTGGTGTTGAAGCGTGCGTGTTTCCATCCTTCTACCCACTCCGAGTTCCCCCTAAATCTCCCCAAGCCTGACACCAATACGAATGGAAGATATATTTCTGGTTATTGATATTGCCCTGAAGGTGTCGCGGACGGAAGTGGGCAAGGTATCGATTAGGGCGAAGAGTCGCAGAAGTTGGTTTGGCGGACGCAAAACATCGAAATTATGCAGGGTTTGGGTAGAATGATGACGGCAAAGGGTTCGTAACCGTATAGCTTGAATGGGAGGGTCTTGATAAAGTCGGGAGGAGGAATAAGATTGGCCATGGTGAGTTCTGCGGGAAGGTGTCAGGTGTCAGCAAAATAAGTTTGCGAGTGCCAAGATCAACAAAGACGTACCATTCACCGGAACTTCAGCAAAAGCAGATCACGGCTGAAGATAGAAAGGGGACTGGAGGACGGGAGGAGGAGGGCGAAGGGCGGAGCGCATATCGGTAGAAAAGGATGATGGTGGTTGGGGGAGAACGACGGGGATGCGTCGCCGCCTTGATCGCAAACCATCATTATCCGACGCTGACTCTCTACATCTCTACACCTCAAGTTCAAGACTGACGGGGCACCTCGTATTTTCAAGGAATGTATTCAAACGAAGCTGCAATGGGACTGGCATTGGAGTATTGAGCATCAGGAGTACTCGCGTTATTCCCGGATCACCAGTTCGTTATCTCTCATCAACGGTTCTGGGTTTCACTTAAAACACCCAGATTCATGGTCAAGCATCCTTTGGGTTGAGCAGGGAGGCTCTTTCGTTGTATCGGTTTTTAGATATCGGCGGATGTAGAGCGTTCATGCAAGCTGTTGAGTGAACATCCGCGTGTTGATGTCGAAATGCTCATTGAATACCGGCCGTGTTGACAGTGAGAATCGAAGCATTATCAGCTGTTGTATATGAGGGCGTTGAATGTGTCCAACATTCTTGCGGCTGCTCTCTCACTTGAACCACCATCATCCCCCACTTCCACTTCCTTTCCATCCACAATCCATTTTACCCACTTGCAGCCGCCCTTTCGTTCAGGAGCTTTCGCTATATCCGTGCTCTTCCTTGCCTTTGCTACACCCAACAATGTCCGATACGCCAGAAAACATTGGCACTACCCTCGCCGGCGGCATCCAAGATGTCTCTGCTCTTCTTCCCCTTCTTGGAACCGAACAAGTCGAGCGTCACGTCGGTTCCGCTCTCGAGAAGGGCTATCTCTACGCCGCCGCCTCCAATCTGTCGCTATTTGGTAGCCTCGGAAGTGCCAAGGCGGCCTTTGCAACGTGCGTGGGGACTATCACGCACCGCAGGTTCTATGGAGGCCAGTGGTTAGATGATGCAGGATTTGGGACAGCTGGGTCTGTCACGTCGATGGTGACAATTGACAAGGACACTGGACAGTATGGGGCTGAGGTGAAGCTGAAGAAGCTGCTTGAGGAACAGCACATTGATGACCCAAACTTGGTTTCAGGGTTTGAGTGGTCAGGGTGGGGGCGTGTAAAGCCAGAAGGGGAAACATCTTGGTATGATGGCTATAACAGTTACCGTGTATGTTTGCATTCGGTCATTGTCATTAATCCTTAAGTTAATGTGCCTTGTTAGGGGTACTGGAAAGAAATAAAGGATGACATGGGAGAACTGGATTTCATGGAGCTTGTTAGAGACATCAGGGCAGTGGGAAGAAAGGCTCTCTACCCCTGGAATGTGCAACTCATTATCACATCTGCGTTTTGTACAATCCTTAGCATCACTCCCTACATCTACCTTGCCAGCCACCAGTGGAACAACCCCCTGTCATGGGTGTATCCTGTACTCCGTTCCTTTGGCTCATTCCTATGTGCTGTATGTATCCAGTTAGCATTACAGCTCCGAATACACCACATTACCAACACAAGCCTTGAATGGATGAAAGCCAAACACAAGAAGGACAATCCTCTCGAGGAAACATACACACAAAAAGTGCAGCCCCTTGAACAGCATATTCGTGCTTATCTTCATGAGCATGAACCACCTTCCAGCACAGAGCAGGGGATAGAAAATGTGCCAAATGTTGAGCTAAAAGCACTCTTGGCTGTTTCTCCAATGCTTGTCATCTACCAACTCTTGATTGCTGCTGGCATGGTGATGATTGTTGTTGGCTATGTTGGGTGCTTCAGCATTGTCAAGAACAGCAATGCTCCAGCTGGTCCTTATGTGTGGTTTGGGATGGAGGCCTTTCTCTCCCTGCTTCGGATGGTGCTATGGGGGTTGAACCCATCATGGGATGAGAGTACAGGCTTGACAATGAAGCTTAAACTTCATACCACTGATGATGATGATGGTCCATATTATCCCCTCATTACATCACCATATGACAGTGCAGAACTTGGCTTTGTAGAGAAGTTGTCTTCTCCAAAGCCATTTACTGTCTTCAGTGAAGCAGAGTTCTTTGCAGCAGCAACTTCATGGATTGGACCTATCCAGCGACTTGGAGCAAATGCAATTACACTATATTATGCACTGCTTCCTATTGCCAGCACAGAGCCTCAAGAAGGTTCAGCTAGGGCTACATCCAAAGACCTCAGCATTACAATCCTTTTCACAGATTCACGCTCATTGACATTTCTATGGTGTGGAAACGCCAACCCTTCCAACAATGTCTTCTCATCTGAGCTGAAGATGGTCTCAGGTTCAAGCTCGTACTACCAGGTTTTGCTTGGTGATCAAATTAAACAGGAAAATGATGGCTTCCTGCATAGCCAGCTGTTTCTTGAGGTCCAGGAGCATGCACAAGAACTACGTAGAAGACTCTTTCAATCTGAAGAGAAGCAGAATAATCTACTTCTTGTTTGGAACCTCTCCTCCACTCCTCGCAATCAGAAGCCTCCTGCTTCTACTGGACTTATTTTTGCTAGTCCTAAGTTGTCTGATCATGACAACAAATACCTCAACCTGGTACAATTGTGGAACTCAGTGGCTCAATATCTTGAGAGCCAGCAATGTGTACACAGGAACACTATTGTGGAAGCAACAAATGAGACTTTGGGATTGCATGGTGCAAATCCAATAGTCTTGGAGACCGAAATAATCAACATCATTGAGTGTGCTATCCTTGAAGTGTATCTATGGGAGAGGGAATCCACATTTGTTGATCACAGATCAAAAGATGATAAGCTTGCATTGCAGCTTCACCCTGAGTGTTTGCAAGCAATGAATACACGGATTATAGCTCAAAAGGACAAAGCCTTTTTGCGATATGAGGAGCATGGGTGGAAGGAGGCCAATGATTCCAAGGCAAAGTTGATAGCAGAGTTGATGAAGGTCTGGGATCATCTACACAGCACATTACAATCATTGAGGTCCTATATTCATATCAATGATCTTGGTCAAAGGATCCAGACAATACGTGCATTTACAGCACAAATTGGAACAGAGTCTGCTGGAGCCCCAATGACAACAATTCTGAATCATTTTATGGAACTTGTTCCTAGGACAATATCTGCAGTCTTTGATACTGAGGCCAATTGGGGTGGAGATGAATCTCGAGAAGAAAGGCTATCACATTTATGGCTTTTGCTTGGAGTAATGACAGTGGAGCCACTGATGCCTTATAACAGATGGTTACCATACATTTCTCTTGTTCAGAAAAACACTATTTGTTCTTTGGCCCTTACTTACACCTCCAACATCCAAAATATCTGTGCACTTGAGGTGCAAGGAGATGTTTTGCAAAGGCAATATTTGAAACAGATACTCCAGACACAACAGAACAGCAGTCAACAAAAACAACTGACAACTCTTATTCTCCAATCTTTTAACTCCAACTCATCTGACCTCAAATCAGCCCTCACTGACCACATCACCAAACATCCAAACATCCTCTGCCTTATGGGAACAAGGTGCCATAGACCAGGAGAAGCCTGTGAAGAGTCACACTGCAAGGCAATTCTCACAAATCAGGAACTGTGGAAGATGAGTGTGGAAAAAGGGTCAGGTTTTACATATCAAGTGGGATTTGAGGCCTTTTGGAGTGGAGATGTCCAAGCTAGGGGGGATTACATTCAATTGGAGAATACAGGAAGAGCCCTGGTGTTGTTTTATGCTCCAAGTGCAGGAGAGGTCACTATTATGTTATCTATGCATAACACACATGATGAGCCAATTGAGCTGAAGGCAACTCTAAAATCAGATCTGGATGGGATACTAGTTCCAAAGACACAGGAAGTCTCTGCTGGTAAAGAAGAAAGCAAGGATGAGCAGGAGAATGTTGTCTTTGTGTTTTCTGTGCAGAAGGGTGTTGGAGAGATTACAATCCAATCCCGTTGGAGGCGGCATAAATGGGAGATCCATGGACTTGTAAAGGTTGGATGGAAGAGTAGGGATGAGGTAGAGCAAAGAGTGGAAGGTGGATTAGAGGACAGAGGGGGAGAGTAGGCATCTTGTGAATACTGTAGTGATGGAAGGTCAAGGTGTTAACAAGATCCCAAATAGTTTTTTCTGCCACATGAAATATATAGAAAGATGATACATGGCATTGTTCTGAGATAGCAGTATATATTATGTTAGAATAATCTATCCTTTTGTTGTTTCATTTGATGATCTTTGGTTTACATTCTACATCTATGATATACGTCGTTGTTAACTTTCACCTTTTACTTCTTTCTACATGCTTCTCTTGCTTCTTGCTGTTATCCCAGTGTATCGGTGCGGCATCCTCATTAGTACATATTCATCTTATGCTGTTGAACTCTAGTCTATATAAACTGTACATACTCATTACTGCAAAACCATTGTCTCTTGCTATTGTCTTGCACCAGTACTGCTAAACCCAGTCCCAAGGCTCTTCACAAGTCATTTGATCACCTATCACTATCCTTAGACCTTGTTGATTCGCCTAGGTGTAGATCACGGTCCACTTGGTTTGACATCAAGTGTTACGCACTTAACTGTCGCTTAGGATTATTGCTGCTAACAGGTTATGGGCCCCGGTGATATGCCTGACTTTAATCACTTCTTTTTTGAACACAAATACACTAGTTTTGCACTTTATCATTGTTGCATAAACCCATAATGGTTATAGAAGGACTAGTATGAGCCCTGAATAGCTAGTCATTGGACAGAAGGTGTTTTAGGTGGTTATATTAGTGGATCATGGTACACAGTACGCCCCACATGGGTATCTGACCACCGCTATTACTTCTACCAGTGGTTGTCAAAGTACAATCACCTCCTGAAAACTGTAGGGAGAAGGTCCATAAGTGAATTCACTACAGACTATGCCTAGATCACCTACTGGACACACCAAAGGGATTCTTTCAAGTTAATTTACCCCTTCATACACACCAGAGAGTTATACTGGCTCAGGCATCACTCAGGACTGATGGCAGAGGGGGAAACTGATCGGAAATCACTGATGCTGGATACGGCAAGGGTCTAGAGACCTGTCAGCTGAAGTTGAACCTATTGATCAGAGTGGAGGCAAAGCTGTTCAAACCGTTGTTACAGTGGTGGAAGCAGATTCCCTCTGATATACCTTATTAGAACACGTCCACATGGAGTGGATAAGAAAATTTAGAGGCGGCGTTATGTGGAGGAATGGTGTTGAGCAATGAGGAGCTCGGGAGGACCCTGCCAGGCCTCCGATTGGTGGAAAAGTGCTTGGCACATGGAAAACAAAATTTTATAAAGGCTAAACACCTACCCAATGGCCAGGATTCAACTCCTGTACCTTAAAACAGAGTGTTACCACTTGCTTGTCATGCTATTTGTGCCATATATGGACGTTGTGACCTATAGATTTCCCTGATATGTATATTTTCTCGTTGTATCTCTCTCCTGACTCTGTTTCCATCTCTTTTCCGTCTCATTCCGCAGTTATTCCGACTCAGATTACCTATTATTCAGTCTATTCACCTTGGACAGTATAAAAAGGACACCAAATGTACAGGGACTGCAGAGGATTCTGCCCCCCACTTGCACGTTACGCGTTGTATGTGGTTATCGTACGAATAGATTGCTATTGTCCAATCAGAACTCTACCCAAGTCAGGCCCTAGCCTTACCAAGAAGACTAGTTGAGATCTTACTGCGGTCAAGAACTT
This sequence comes from Paramarasmius palmivorus, assembly GCA_037176845.1. Classification (NCBI taxonomy): domain Eukaryota; kingdom Fungi; phylum Basidiomycota; class Agaricomycetes; order Agaricales; family Marasmiaceae; genus Paramarasmius; species Paramarasmius palmivorus. The sequence goes on along the minus strand of JAYKXP010000238.1, from coordinate 20,796 downwards.
GAGAGGTCGCAATAAAGACCAAGTTGTTGGCTTTGTGTATTGCTCTACACTTCTCCTATTAGTGAAACTTTATACTAGTTCATCTTGGTGACATTCTGGAAGTGTTTTAACCAGTTGGGTTACACTTCAGCATTGTAGAGAAGGCCTCAGTTTTGGTAATTGAGCTTCCTTGCTTGTGTGCTTTATAGAAGACAGTTTTGGTGGCTGTTTTCCAGCAGTTGTGCTGTAGTTTTACCTTAGAGAGAGTCAGATCCCTCAAGGCAGTTTAGATTGAACCAAGGTCAGCTTCATATAGCCCTTGGCACCTTATTTCTGAGCTTATAGAAGCAAGGACAACCCTACTATGCATCTATACAGGTGTACTTTCCTAGAACTTCAATGAATAGAAGTGATTTTACTCCTCTTGAGACCAAGCTTGAGTAGATATCTCTAAGCATGGCAACTCTGATCATGCCGAACCACACTTGCACAACTACACCACAGTAGAGTGCTTTTGTACACTGAGAGCAGTCATAGTAGTAGGTGATTTCACCGAAACTAAGTGGTATTACCGGTTGCAAGTGAAGCCTTCTATTGCGGAAAAATTCCCACAAAAAAAGCACAGCCTCCTTTTTCGCTTCGCTGCACAGTTCCCAAAGACCTCCAGGTCAAGCCCCTTCCACCTCTAAATTGCCCCCGCTCTTTTTTGCTGTGGAAGAACCAAATAAGAAGTTACTACACCACACATTCATAGGCGTGTATAATACATCAGCGAAACGGTCAGGTTTACTTTTGTTACTTTGAAAGTAAAAAAGTACCCGACTGATGTCTATTTTATTGGCGGAGGAACAATCGTGACTGAAGACAACTGACTGAAAGGTGCAAAGAGACACGACACATGTCTTGTTCTTTGCTTTCTTCTACATCGTTCACACCACGACTTGGGCTCTTCAACATGATAGGTATGTGGACATCTATTCATTCTGGCCATTCACTATGGCTAAGACTAATTTTTTGTCTCCAGCTTCTTAGTCCAACAGTACACAGATACCATCCAAGGACATGGTCATCCGCCTTTCTCCAATTCAATCTGCCGACCCAAAGCCCTCTGTTGTACTCCTACCTTCGACTCCCCAACCCTGTGGTTCACAGGCATACACACCTTTTCAAGCCTGAGCTATTGGGTCACATAGCTCCTCAGCTTTCCACACCACTCTGCATTTCAACCAACTATTCCTCACCAATCCCCTGCCTCAATCCCAGACTTTCTGCCCTATTCCACATGCTCATATCACTAGCGTCTTCATCGCCTAGCTCAGGCAACATCTCAGCCGTCCTTTCGCAGCCTGTAACACCCAGCACCCAGGCTCACAATCGTACCAACTTGGAGCCAAACCCAGGACTTGAACATGGTTTTCCTTGCTCCAAGTTCAAGGTCGGTGTTATGCTGGATTTGTGTGATAGTTTTGGAGGCAAGAGGATAGGGGAAAGAACAAGACAGGCAACCCTATGTGTCATTTTGGGGACTGGGCAATTGGTTTGGTCGATTATGTGTTTTCGGCTAGAGAGGATGCATCGAGGTGATTAGCTGTCCAATCGTACCTCAATGAAGCGAAAGACCATATACCGGATATAAGGCTTCAACACGACACTTGATATCACGCTCACATCCTATCGCCTCGCCAGGTCCCTTTCCATACTTCATCTTCTACCAAAAATGACGTATACAGTCCCGTGTAGGGCCGAAAACATCCAAGCATACCAGAACATGTATGATAATCTGGGCTGCTTGTACACAGCTCCAATTTCAGACGTTTGTGGTTCAGTTGTTTGGTATCATGAAGGGTCGTAGGAGAGAACTATCTCTCTATGCATGGTCATGGGTATGTGAAGTACATCTTTTTCGTTTTATCAATACTCACAGTACACACCTTTTAGAGTACAACGAACCTCTATGACTAGCACATAAACTAACAGGTGCATCCAAGGCAGCAGAGACTGTACAATGATCCGAGTGGCTCATGGTACAGCTTCCCGGTCTAACTTGATATATCCTTGGATACTTGGATTCCAACTCATGGACATCCAACGTATGATGGTATGCTCATTGTTTGTGAAGAGCAAATGTGCTCTCAGATCGACAAATCGACATCAAAAAGAGCCTTGGATGCTCTCCTCTGTACCGTTCAGGTCAGTCGCATTCTTCACTCTTCACGTTTATTTGGTGCTCATGCAACTTCAATCTTTCACCAAGGTCAATGCAGCGCTTGGAGGCCTCTATCCCTCATCGAGATGGCCGCAAATCACCATATGCTCGTACTAGGGTTGGGGGGCATCACAGTATGTCTGTCTCATCAATCCGACAAGGTAACATTGGCTAACGAGGATAATAGAAAGTGATTGCAATGCCACTTTTTAATCAAGTTTGAATCAAGTCCTTTGTCACCGCTAGTCTATCTAGCCCAAAGAGAACGTGGCAATCCCCATGTTTGCTATCGTATTCGATGTCAACCTGCATGACCGTGATTGGGGATCGCTGACCACTGACCACGGCCGATGCTGAAGTCAGGGCCCTGTACTTGACACACACCCTAATTGCTTCGAGGACTTTGCAGCCTCTTCGGGTTCTATAGTACCGAGATGAATGGCAGAGCTAGGAAAAGAATGAACTCAACGGTATGTATCAGTGCTGTTCTTTGCTATCTGGTTGATTTCTGATTCTTTTTGTGTCCTTTTAGGTTTATCGTCGTTTCCACTTTGAAGGAAATGGTGGTGGCTTTCCTTGACATTGACCACATCGCTCATCCTCCCAAACTCACTCTTACTTACCAGCAAACCACGTTATTCTTTAAATGGGAGAAGCGTCGAATATACCACAAACACTTCGGGAGAGTGATCACAGCACATCTTAGCATTTCCTTGATATACTCTCCCTGTTCCTGTCATCTCCAAAATCCATCGCAAATCACGTCCTGGATACCTTCCGCATCTCATATCAAGCCATTCAAAGACTTTATGTCCAATGATGTTGAATAGAGTTCAGATGTAGGTCTTTGGTTTACTATCTTCAACTCAGCGAGCACGTCATCTAACAAGCCCTCTTCAAGATCCCATTCGGCGGATATACCAGCATCCGGCTTTCCATTGGCAAATTAAAGCTTTCAATACGGTGCATTCCCTTCTTACCTTACTTCTACTTGAGCACTAAATTGTCTATAGAACCGCCCGAAGCACTAGGCCATATTACACATTCTGGAAACCCCCATGCATTGGAAAGAGATTCAAGAGGACCTGGATGTAGGATAAGCTGTTGCCTTTGTCTGGGATCATGCATGTTGATTTGAGGTGCAGCAAAGTGGGTCAGATGGTGGAGGTTGCATTTTGGGCTTTGGCTATTCGTACGCCATTTCCTTCAATTCAACAGATGCATCTTTGCTCATGATGTCTTTGAACAGCACCGATTCACTGACCCCAATGCAAGGACATGACCTGAAGAGAGTGCATGTATGGCAGCAAGCATTTGACCTTCAAGTAACATGTACACCTTCTCTCCTTACTGTTTGGCCTTTCTGACATTGTTCAAAGTAGGCCCGTTAAACAGTATTCACAACTTTGCCTCGCAAACATCAGTTGTCAAACGGTTTCTGACAGTACTTGAAGCATTGAAAGGGCTGACCTCTAGTACTTTTGGAGCAGATTCAAAATCCAATATGGGAATCTCTGCTACCCAAATTGCGTCATCCTGAGGTTCAACTCACGTCCCGTGAGCTCGTTGCTTGGCTCTGCTGCATACTGAAAAGAGATTTGGTGGTATGTTTCAACACCTTGTCCATTCCTTGCTCTGTGGCTGTTTTCTGACCTTTTTCCGCAGTACCTCTTATAGGCTCCTCCAGACTCTAGCTGATCCTGACTGGAGCATCTCAGTGGACACGGTACCTCGACCTTTTGGTGTTTCTTTTCGGTAATGAGGCTTTGGATGAGATTGCCACTGCTTGTCAGCAAGAAGACGATAAAGAGGCTTCCCTGATGTATACACCTTTGTGTCCCATCACTCGTGTCTGATAAGACGCCCAGAACGGGGTGGTTCCTGGCGTCTGATTAGACGGAATGATGGGGGTTTTTCCTGCACCCCAATGCACCCTCGCACCACTCTTCGCTGCACCTGCTCTTTCCTCTCCTTGAGTTTCTCCAAGTCTCCCGCTGCCTTATCTGCTGGTCCACACTGCCAGCCTCAATGACTCATCACCTCTCCTCTGTTACTCCCACGGCCTTTGTCACCATTCTTGCTTTTGTTGTTGCCTGAAGTGTCGTTGTCAATGTCGTCGTCAAAAATTTTTTTTTCTCAGTCCTCACTACTGCCGGCCTCCATCATGAAGACACATTATCAACCCGAATCAAACCTCCAGAATGCCTCTTGCTCTCATTGATCACCCGACTATCGTCGTCAACGTCGTCATCATTCAGCTCAGATTTCACAACATCCTACTTGAGACTAGCCACCTCCCTCCATGTAGGTAAATTGAGTCATTTATTTAAACCCATGGCATGGGAGAGTTCCTGTAAACCAAAAGGTACATCTCTAATTCTGACTCAGAGCTGGACTGTCCCTCATTTTGTGCAACTAGATTTTTATTATCGCTCGCTCAACATCTAGTATTACTTAGCAATTAATCCAATGCTCTCAAGCCAGTTATTTCCTCTTCCACCAGCCTCTAGGCTCTACGGCCTTGCTCAATTCTCAAACCATAGACTGTCAGAGTTTTAGATTGAACTCTGTTAGCAGCAATAGCGCAGGTAAGCGCGAATAAACGATAGCAGATGACCAGAGGGGTTGAGAGAACACAACTCTATGTGATTCAATTGTGTATGTAGGGTTTTCTGTCTAGCTTTTATACATGAGTAGAGGGTAAAAGATAAAGCTAAATGTATGAGAATAGATACTAAGTGAACTAGAAATAACTGCACAGTCAATGTCAGTAACTGTCAGTAGATGGTGGTACAAGCGGGTTAAAGCTACTGTTCTATGAATATCTGCTTTCTTAGTAATTGTGGCATAGGCAGAATAAAGTGAAAATGACTTGTCTAGTGATATCTATATTTAGAATTCCAACATAGACCGCATTCAGAAGGATATGGCAGGTACAGGCTATGGTATACACTGGAGTTTTAAGATATGTGTGAGGTTCAGTATGGGTCTGTGGGCCATACGCAAAACAGGTATGTTTTGCTCTCCAATACGCAGACGTTCATTGTTACCAATTATTTCACCTTCAGGTGCTGTTGCTTAAAATTATCAATCTCGAAGAATATGTGGATTCTACCTTCCCCTTAGTACATCATCCAGTATCTAGGTGCTCCCATGTACCTCTTGTATACTGTATATAGAATATAACTCAGAACGATTGTCACTGTGTATATAAGTCTGTCTAAGAGAGATTAACCCAGTGCCTATTGTGTTCGATGTGCCGCTTGCAAGCGCCCATCAAGCGCCCAGTTCTTCGTGATTCCAATCTCCCAATTTCAATCCTGTTCCTTCTTTCCATGAGTTGCATTGGAGTGAAGACCATCTTGAATGTATAGAGCTTTGTTTCAATGATGCTCCGGCTCCTTATTGGCAGCAAAACCATGTGATTCCGGTGACAAGGTATGTGAAACTCACCTCTCGACACAATCTTCAACTCCTGCAATGCTTTCTATCATTGTTCTGGTACTGATATCTGTCTGTAAGTACTCTAGTAGCACCTGTTCATATCCTTGATGAATATGCAAAGCCCATATTAGATGCACGTCCATACAATCAAGGTATATACTGTGAAACTCACCCTTGTTTTCATTTTTCTAGGGGAGTATCATTTTCCTTGTATATCTATAGTGAAGAGGACATTTAAAATTGTTTGTTGTAATGTAAATAAGCTTACTGAAGCCCCTGAGTGTGATCATGGTGGGGAAAACTGGCTTATGGTCTGAAGATTGCAGTTGACATTGAGATGCACACTACATATCATATGTTTTTATACACTATCCCCAAGTCCTCGAGTCAAATTGACTTCCTGCATGCAATCGTAGGCTGAGTGTCACTCTAAGCTATATTTATGTCCTTGATGATTGTCTATCACCTACTGGAATCTGGAGATCGAAATTAATTGGCTGAATCGCATAAATGGTGAATTCACAATTTGGACTTAGTGGGATGGTTTCCACATCTCTTGGGTCTTGGGACAACATCAAGTGTTGGTTTGCAAAATATACATTGTCAATAAACAAATAATATACTTAATTTACTGGAGAATACAACATCGTCGTTCGCAAAGAAAATGTATAACAGAACACTATCTATAAGTGGGAAACTTCAAGTAAATATGCGCAAGCGAGATGAGATGAAGACATGGGGTGTACGTTAATGCTAATCAACAACGAAGTCTTGCACTGCAGTGAACAAATAGCAGTCCGAGTAACTAGGACATCATAAAGCCGAAAATGATTGAGGTTGATGGAACACAGGATGGTATTGAAGATACCGAGTCAGCATGATGTCGAAAGGGGCTGCGTATACTGACCAACAGGAGCCAGAGTGTATCTAAAGATTGTTCAATGGCACACTACAGATTAGGGAACGGTGGTAATGCTTTCACCAAACATCTGACTCACCGCACTTGTATTTCACTAAATCCTGCAGAGTATCCACACCAACCAAAATAAACTCTCATAGATTGTCATTTATCCATACCCATCACCACGTATTCCCAGGCTTCAAGTATTCGTGGGATGTGCAAGTATGCAGACTCTCTGTGTTCTCCACCGCCAACTTCTCCAGAGACCCATTTTCACGTGGTTCAAGCAAGGTGAAATAACGAGTATCCTGAGAATACAAAGCCTAGATGAAGCCAAGGCATTAGTACTTGAACTTCTGAGTTCAGATTTTGAGCCAACGCACCTAATAAAATTTTCTGACAATGATAGTATTCTCTTCCTGTCAGGGCAATAACAACTGCAGCAATAGAGAGGCTGCAAGAGCGATGGTGGGGGCAACTGGCAACATTCAACTACGAGCTTGATGCTGGAGCAGGCTGGAGGCAGCAATGACGAGTAATTATTTGTGTGCTTGTGAATGCTCATCGATGACGACAGCTGGAGGTTTGATTCGGGTTGATAATGTGTCTTCATGATGGAGGCCGGCAGTAGTGAGGACTGAGAAAAAAAATTTTTTTGACAACGACGTTGACAACGACACTTCGGGCAACAACAAAAGCAAGAATGGTGACAAATACCGTGGGAGTAACAGAGGAGAGGTGATGAGTCATTGAGGCTGGCAGTGTGGACCAGCAGATAAGGCAGCGGGAGACTTGGAGAAACTCGAGGAGAGGAAAGAGCAGGTGCAGCGAAGAGTGGTGCGAGGGTGCATTGGGGTGCAGGAAAAACCCCCATCATTCCGTCTAATCAGACGCCAGGAACCACCCCGTTCTGGGCGTCTTATCAGACACGAGTGATGGGACACAAAGGTGGATGTATATGGCCATGGCTGCATGATGTAGCCAAGTCTCAGTGGGCCGAATATGAAAAGCTCATGTCGCTCTTGCTGTATCGTTTGTCTCTGGTCCTTAGCTTGGATGCGAAGAGATAGGTTAGGATTGGGGTGATTTCTGTGCAAGTGGCGAGATCAACAGTTGTTGTTACCACTATCAGGAGCTGTGATCAACATCACTCACTTCGACCACCATGATCCCTGTTCCAGGACCTACAACGTGTGCTTTGTCTTCTAGTAATCAAGAAGAGGTGAATCACGGAAGAAAACGTACGGAGGTTAGTCTTTTATTTTCTTATGCTTTGCCGGATCTCATCCCCTTTGCTCAGTTGTCTGCCCATAGATTCTTGGCCAACCCACATCGCATCTTCCATGAACTACGCTCAACAAACAATACCAGAAACAACTATCATCTCCTCCCACATTCTCAATGCACGTTCTTGACTAACTCTCAGCTGTCTCTTTTCTTTTGTCCTTTATACAGAACGTCTATATACCCTCAGCGCCGAACACAATCAATACCAAAGGTCTATTATACCTTCCTTGCATGTTTCACGCTGCTAACGTTTCTCAGCTTAGGCTTCGTTCATGGGTGACAATAAATCTATTGGATATGGTGATGGGCATTCGGACCATTGAGAAGTCAGGTTTAGCAGTCGTATGGGGCGAACCATAACCATTCTCTTTGACCAACACCCTTGAACTGATAGCGCTGGGAAAAGAATGAGTTCTGTGGTATCTGCTAGTGTTTTGTTCTTCATATCCTAGCCAATCGCTGAACCTTTTTCGCGCTCTTTTCTCTAGGTTAACATTACCCTTACAGGCAGACAAGGTTCAGTATTTGACGTCTAGGAATCACCCGCTAGTGTAGGGGCTCAAATCATGCTGACAGACCACATGGGCACTCAATGAAATATGGATTGAGCCGCACTCTGGTGCACCATGCAAAGGGTCTTTCATCAGCGAATTGTTACCAGATGAGCGGCCAGTACACATCTTGATCTGAGGTCACCTACCTCTTCAGATGATTGATCTTTTCTACCTCTCAAGGCATAATGACCCTAACTTCATCTTGGAGTATCTCACGCAGCTTGAGACATCTTATAGGGTATTGGAGGGCAGTGGAATTTGAATGCTGTGAGCCAGGAAGCAAATGATATGCCAAAGAACCAAAGGAGCACGACAGCTCAGTTAGCTGAAGGCTTGGAATGGCACAAGATTGAAATGTTTCCTTTTCCTCCAAGTAATCAATGTTCTATACTGTACATGGTATCGAAAACAGGAATAGAACAAAGCAATGTCAATTTGAACAAGTGTATAAAATCACTTCATTGTCCCCAGTGTCATGCATCAATCAGCACCTGTTCCTCTTTGTTATCCTTGACTTGAAGGCTCAGTGTGGGAAGGGGCCAGTTTGAGCTGAAGACATGGATGGGGAATGTCATCGGGAAAATGGACGGCTAATTTACGTACATTTACATCTATTTAAATTAGCAAAATACATTTAAATGAATTTTGGCAAAGTAAATGGAATAAAACAGACCTCTCCTATTAGGTTTCATTTAAATGGATTTCGCCGATTTAGTTTCATTTACTTTGATTTACATGGACACGGCGGAACACAGGAAATAAATTAAAACATTCTTGCACCTCAGAGGATTGAAACACTGACCTCTGGTATGTAAGTCAGCTCTAGGGAGCCATACAATAGCATGGTGCACTAACTGTTAGGCTATCAAGGAGTTAGAATACATGGTAACTATTTGTCATACATACCCTCATACACAGGCTTTCAATACATCTCTGTGCTTGCTCTATGCACAACCTGAAGACGGTGATGGCATGTACAAGTTAGAGTGCATGCTTCCACACTTGTTAGGCTGTATTTCAATATGCTCTAATAGTATTCTGGAGGTCATTTGTGTGGTGAATACATGACAAGACCTCATTTATCTTCATTTACTTTCATTTAAATCAGACGAAATCATTTTTGCTCATTTACTTCCATTCATATCAGAGTAAATCAGATGAAATCATTTTTGCTAATTTATATCCTATTTATATCGAAGTAAATTCAATGAAATCATTTATGCTAATTTAGTTCCCATTTAGTTCTGTTTATATTGAAGTAAATTGTCCAAAATCATTTCAGTTCATTTATGCAAAACCTAATGGCCAAAATAGATTTATTTTAATGTAAATTATATGTCTATTTTGCTGATGGAGTAAGCTGCGATGGAAAGAAACCCCAAGGGTATTGATGAGACGCGTTGATAGCTCAGGGGCGTTGTATAACAGATTTTGGGATAGCGGCAAAGACGCTGAATATAGTATCGGGGCCTTGAGTGAATGTCATGGGTATGGAGGATGGATCCCAGCGGTATGGGTGGGCATGGATGTCGGTGTACGGTAGCCCGGGTATGGTGTACGACGCTGGATGCTAGAACACCAAGAATACGGTATGCCCGTTTTTGCTGGACAAAAATCGTCCTAAGCCATCTGGGAACATTCCTGCATGTCCAGGACGTTCCGTGGATGGGAATAGACCAGATCGGACGGTATTGGACGTGAATGGACATTCCGAAAGACGTCCGATTATGTCCAATCACATCCTGTCCTGTCGATAGACAGTCCGAGGACATTCCAGTATAAGAAAAAAGAGAAGGGATTGCAAGATACCTTCAAAACTACCTTGACCAAGGGGACAGTCAAGGGACCAACGCCCGACCGTGTTGTGGCCCGACCGGACGTCTTTCCAACGTATTCTCGACATATTCCTGGCATCGCTTAGCACGCCCGGCTGTCACGCAATGTAGCCAGGGTCCCGATCAGAGAGATAAATATTTTATGAGGCATTAGTCTTTTTTTTTCTGTTTTTGCATATTCATGTACATACTTACAATAACTTGAATGAATCTAATGCATGAATTAACACATTTGGAGGTATAGATATACACCAAGATACCTGATTCAATAGCAAAATACTAGTAAAGTGGTATAGATAGCAAAAAAAAAGAAAAGAAAAGAAAAAAAAAACTAATGGTGGAGTGATGGATGAAAACAGGTGTGCTGAGCTGCTACAATGTGAGTTATGAGGATGTAGGACATTAGATGCATACCGTGACTATTAGAGTATATATTCCAATCTTCGGGAGAGAAGACTCAGGGGATATCACAGTGTGCAGTGAACAATGAGTGTTTTTTGAATGGGCGCTTGCAGCACCCTAGTATCTTTCTGGCAGCTGGATTTTTGGATAAAACAATACAAGGAGAATTGGCGTAGGAGTGTTTGTATATCAAGAGTATGCTGGGCGATTTTGGGAGCTGAAGGGGATGTAGAAACAGCACCATAAATTAACCTTCACGAAATTGCATATTTTGATGAGGTATAGTTATCTCACTAAAATTTAATATATGGCCTGTGACTGCGATGGTTGGGGATGTCTTGGATGCATCTCGGATGTGTCGGGGACAGCTTGTCGACGTGCCATGGACATTCCGCGGAACGTCCTCCGTCTGACTAGAGAGGCTCCCTGTCATCCTTATAGTGGTCAAGAGCCTCTTTCACGCAATCCTTTACTGTCCTTCAAATGACGGTCCTAGACTGTCTGTGGAATGGACTGGATTGGATTGGACGCCATTGAAAGTGAACGGACGTATATCAGGCAGCCCATTCGCGTCAGATCACGTCGAATGACGTCCAATCCTGTCCAATCCGGTCTGTGGACATCACTTGACTGATTAGGACGATTTTTGTCCAGTAAAAACAGTCATAATACAGCTATATATCGAGCAGGATGAACATGTATGTTGGGTTTGCTAGATGTGGGGGCGTATATCTGGCTGTTTGGGTCAAATGAAATGGGAAGCTCTGCGAAAAGGATATCGAGCGTGTCAGCGAACTGAGTTGGCCGGAAGCCTTAGAATAAGCAGGATGCACCTATCAGTTTCATCTTGAATGATAGCCAAAGAGATTGGGAGGAGTATAGTTGCAGGAAGAAGAGGAGTGGATGAAGAACATGGTAGTCAGCAACAGAGACGCGTCGCGACACCTTGTTCCCAAACCACCATCATCACACTCTCCAACTCACCAACACCCCCTCTGAGGAATTTTTCAAAACACTCAACAAGACTAAAAGACGGGGATGGCTGCTTTTCGTGGGATCTGAATGGGAACCTTAATGTCGGGAGGTCGATATAGAGCCGGTAAGTTTGTAGTCCAATTCTGAGAGTACTTACACTTACTATCAGATAGAATCAGTCCTTCAACCACCAAATGCCGTGGATTTTGCGCCATCTTTGAGTTGGGAAAGCCTCAGAAGGTGAATGTAGTCGCACGTAGTACGTTCCCAAGTTCTATTCAAACTCTACATAACTAACCTCAAAATCTAGTGCCTACACACTGCCCAAAAATCTTTTTGGCACCGTGAAATGATATTCCTGGTATTTTGACAGGCCCCAGCAACTAGAACACGTTCATAGCGCGATGCCCTCGAAGACTATCGACCAGCAAAAACCTCTTTTATTACCTTCCCTGTGTACACGTCTCGGGATCTCGAGCCAGCAGGGTAGGTTATGTAGTTCGCGATTCGTTTCAGACTGAATGATGCTTCAAAGGGTCCAAGATGCGTCAGGACGGAGAGCACGGCAGTTACGATCAAGCTGAACCATGTCTAATGAAGCACTGAAATGGAATATGGTACGCAAGCTCATGTGAGAGCTCCTGCTTGGTGTTCATCGGCTATACCAGCATCATTTCTTTTCTTCGCCTGCCCTCAGAATACCTTCACGCAAAAGTATCTCCAACATCCACTGTGTAGAACCGTCACTGGTTCACCTGTTACTGTGTTCTTCATTTCCAGTACAGCATCGTCATCAACAAAGGTACGTCCTTTTCACGACATTCTCTGTATCGTGCTTATCAACTACCGCTCACTCACAGGTTTCGCCGGTATCGCAACACGAGATGCGATGTGAGCCTTGTTCGATGTCAAGGTACATCTCCCTCACTCTGTTTTTGCTCTTTTTCTGATACGTCCTGTCAAGATTTTCGATATTACACCTCAAACTGCGGAGAATGGTTCAATGTTCAGTGTAGTCTATGCTGTAACCTATAGCTTGAACATACGAAGGCCTCCTTGTGGTATGCCATCTTGTTGAGAACCCATTCGCACAGGGAGCTGACGCTGTTGCTTCTCTAGGCCAGTCTTCAAGAGCAGCAGAACCGGTGCTACAATGTCTGAGAAGGACATATCCATTCATGCTCAGAGACAAGGGTGCGCCATCAAAACGAGCAATACTAATTATTACCTATATTTACGTTGAGCAGGCACTACTTAGCTACTTTAACTTGTCTGCTCGCCAACCGTTGGCGAACATGCCATCTCTGTCAAGGTCTGTTTTTTTTGTCGGAGTCGGGCAACCATGGTAGTTTGAAGTTGACTCGACTATCCTTGAAGAACGAGACCGCTAGTCAACCAGTCAAAGCCTCCCAAGTCACTTGTCAGTCTGTTGCTTCTTTGGTCCCCTATTTACACGAGCTGACTGTTCCTCTTCCGCAGATACTACCACGCCTAATCACTTTTCAAGATTCCGCTTCAAAGACAGAAAAAGCCTCGACGTGGTATGTCCACCCAGAATTTTATTTGCTCGGCTCTTACTTACTGTATCGCGCTTAGGTCAAGCCACAGTTGCTAGGCATGGGCTACTATCGCTGGGCGCTGGTGTTTGGATCTGCTCGGGCGGGAAGGTTCATGATGGATAATTGGTTTCTGATTGACTAGCTTTCGGTCGTGCACGCGTGTACATACACCATCGCTAACCAATACATTCAATAATTCCCAACCACTCAACGATCCTTCAAAGTAATTTTCGGCGCCCTGAGGTTTTAGAGTGAAAGGCTATTCGTTTTCAATGGGTTCCTGCAAAGAAAATCTTTATGAGACCCATAGAAGAACACGAATGAACTAGAACAATGTACCCGTCACATCGGTGGTATCGCGCACATTTGTGTTCTTCACGGCGCCGATACTTCCGTTCGATAACGAGCAACTGGGTGCTTGATGGGTTTTTATTACACTATAAGCATGGCTGGCTATATCCAAAACAAAGAACGAGCCCACCTGAACACCATACCTGAACACCACTATCATCGCATTGACTCTGGGGATCCATTATAGTTGTCTGGTATACATGATACCTGCAACGTTTTCCTTGTCCCTTCCGAGCTTCAACGTTGAAGGCTCATCGCCCTGAGGCTCCTAACCCTCGGTAGGCTTGACCTAGAGACAAGGCATCCATCAGTATCACTACGGGGAAATGGTTCTTCTACACCTCAGATAATGAATGCAATATGAAGGCAGGATATGGAATTAAAGACCAGAGAAAACACATAGGGTATGACTGCAACATTTAATATATTTCTCTCATACTGTAGCATTGACAATATTTCCATAATTCCATGTACTTTGCATGTTTTCCTTCATGAAATATACAGTATAATGCAGAGCAGACAACTTCTATAATATGCAAAAACAATATCATGTATTTCCCTCATAGTGGTGGATATAAAACAGGTCAATAATCCCATGAATTTGAGCCATTTCTGCTAAATATTACTGAGGGATATATTCTATATTTTAAGCATATTGTCTATCCATACTGCAAGTAACACAATTTGATATCTTTCCTATTCCAAAAGCACTAGAGAAGAGCTAGAAGATATAGTAACTTCTACATGTTTTATGTTTCTGAGTACTTGTTGACAATGCTATGTTTTGACATCATTTTCCAGCTCAGAAAATACTAAAATATCCGGGCATCCGGATTTCCGCACTTGGAAATCCAGTGGGAACAGGCGCAGACTGACCGGTCATCCGGATCTCCTCATCCTCACTCGCACCTAAACCAGCGAACCATCCACAATTAGTTCGGTTTTCTATCCTGATAATCAAAATGGATCTCATATCACATATCCTGCCCGAGCCAAACTCTGTATTACCGGACCCGCGACCTGTACATGTGGATTACACTGCAAAAGCAATTCCCGAAGACGACCGCCCCCTTGCTTTGAGAACCTCACCATCTCCCCGCCCAAGAACTTTTCCGAGTCGCCGACATATGCAACTGGGTCAATGTCGACAGATTCAGACGCCACAAGTCTGGAATATGCTGCTTGGTAGCCTGCGCTTGGCTCTTCTTCGTCTATCGCCGTCATTGCGACAAATGCATCGTCGTCGGTTCCAGATGAAGATTTCGCCTCTTTCAGCGTGGTTCCTGGCGGACCGAAAAGTTTGATGATCATGAGAGATTCAAAGGCTGCGGGCCTGTTAAATGATAAGCATCAGTCAGAAGTGGAAGATCTGGTGGACTAACCGTGCTTGGATGCTAGTACTTTCAAGTCATTCCTAACGCAGAGTCAATAGCTTGTAGTGAAATAAACCAAAGGATGACCTACAGACTGACATAGGAGACGACACCCCCATCAAGAGCTCAATGCCCCAAACATCATTCACTCGTGAAGGGATAAGTCTTTGTTGAACCACGGCCAGCACACTAGCGAGCTGTCCTCTGCTAACCATGGGCGAGGCACCTCGTTTGAGGTAAGCTTTGAGAAGCTTGACAAATCCGGGAATGTTGCCTTTTTGAGCCCAGACAGCGGGAGTGAGTAGGAATGGCAGGAGAGCCTCATATTCCGAGGGAATGGTGGACTCGTTGTGAAGGGAGAGCATCTGTGCAAGGATCTGGAATGTGTATGGAATGTATTCTGGAAGGAGATGGTTAGAGCTACGAGATGAGATGCAGAACAAGAGACTTACGAATCGCTTGAGCAGCGCCTGGTAGTTTGGTGAAAGAGACTGCCGTGCAGTGACAATGACTTGCATTATTACACCTGATGAGTACCAGCTGTTAGTGAGGAGAAAAGAGAACACTTGGGTCTTAGGGACATACATTTCATCAGACGGTTGTTCTCAGCAACCTTTTCTGGGGTCCCTGCAGCTTCGGTTTTGGAAAGTAGAGCATTGATGAGGTCATTGGCGGTTTCGTGAATGTCAGTTTGAATGAATCTGAAATGGTATTGTGAGGGCTAGTCAATGAATAGGAGCATGGGACATACAGCATCTGACTTTGACCAGGTTGTCATATCAATATCGCTAACACTCTCTCGATGGTGATTGCCATATAGGTGTATACGTAGTTATCTGACTGCAGGTGTCTTGCTAGCAGTGGAAGAACGTAAAGCAGTTGTTGTTTGGTGAGCTATTTGAGGGATCAGTAATGACTAACAGCCTAATGTAGGTGGCCTCTTACATACTTGCTTTCGGAATGTGTACAAGAACTGGATAGCATCCACTTGCAATATCGGATGTACGTTGCCCTGAGCTTGCAAGTCCTCATAAACGTGGTCCGAGAAAGACTTGACGACATCAACGAGTGCATTCGTTGCCGTAACACCGTGTTGAGCGGTTGCGCCTTGAGAAGCAAGGGCAGTGGGGAGGTAGATTGCGCTATCTTTGGCCTTCCACCCTTCGCCGTCTGTGCTCTTCCCAGATTGAACGTACTCGGTAAGGCCTCGCTCAATCCAGTTGCCGACGATGCTAATGGTGATCTTTTCGCCCTCACCGCCTCCAGTACCAACGAGGGCTTTGACAACGTCTGCAGCTGCCTGACGACGGGTAACATCTTCGTTAGATACTCCCGCACCTCCTGCACCTGCACCGCCAATAGAAAGGTCCAGACGGATGAATTCAAGCGGGTCATCCTCAATTGCCCTAGCTCATGTTGACGGAGAGAGACCTAGAAGGCGGATTAGAGGTGGTCAGGGCTCAGCATGAAAGAAGGTACGTACATCCGGAATGACGACGCCTTCAACCAAGGTAGAAATAGTTTCTGTCGTAGTGAATAGCTGAGTGTAGTGACCTGAGTGGATTGTAAAGAAGGTGTTGGTTCATCGGGGTCGTTATTCCTTAGGTCATTCGGGTCCCATGCCATGAGCATCGGGAACCATCCTGATTCGCCAGCAAAGAATTCTTTGTGGGTATCTTCGATTGCCGGTGGGATATCCTGACGTGAAGTCATGGTAGATCTCCACAAGAAGGATCATGCATTGTGTTTGAATTGATTTTTTGGGTGTAGGAGGTGTGTTTTTGAGTAGACTTGTCGCGGTTCTTTGGAAGAGGTCGAGGAATGGGTTCATGAACTTGGAATTCACGAGGTTGATCTCTGTGAAAAGTTGGTCAGAACGGACATGTGCGTGCCATTGACGGAAGATGGAGTGTGCAGTGTGAAGGACACCGAGGATGGTATTAGATTCTGATGTCTGTAAGGAGCCGACGAGTTGCTGTAACGATAAAAAATCAATGAGACATTTAATTCACAATTCTTGAATGACATACGTCGATGAGATCAGGCCACTTTGAAGGAAAGTCGAGCTCCGCAATCAGGGCGACTGATTCTGCGACTTGAGCGCGTATTCCTTTATCTGAGGGCCCGAAAGTTGGAGCATTGCTGGTACAAGCCGCGATCGTAGAGCTGCTTTGTCCTGTTCTGCAAGTGGCTGTACATCCTATAGCAAGGCTGAGCGACAATATAGGAGAAAAAATCTGCAACGCACTTGTTGGTGAGTCTGTTGGAACCTACCAGTGATCGGACGCCTTGGAGAAACGCTGGTACGGCGTTGGATTCCAGGAGCTTTTCGGTGTATAGTTTCACAAACAGCTGGAAAGAATGGTGAGATATCACTTCTAAATTTGTGGAGGGATCGTTAGACTTACCTCGACGACTTCTAGGGTACCTCTCTTGAGCTGAGACGGCAAAGAAGGTGTTGGTCCACCGGGATCGCTGTTCCTGAGCTCATCCGGGTGCCATGGATCCCATGAACATGCATTGGGATCCATCCTGATTCGCTGGTGAAAAAATCCTCGTGGGACTGTCGGTGGGATATCTTGACACGTGAAGTCATGGTAGGTTTCTGCGAGCAGGATCATGCATCGAGTTCGAATGAATTTCTCGGGTGTAGGGAGAGCGTTTTTGAGTAGATCTAGACTTGTTGCGGTTCTTCGGAAGAGGTCAAGGAACGGGTCCGTAAACTTGGACATCACGAGGTTGATCTCTGTGAATAGTTGGTCAGAACGAGACAATGCCTGACTGCGGGCAACACACTCGTTGGATGCTCCTGCACCCCCTGCACTCCCGTGGAGAGGTCAGGATGGGTGAATTCGAGAGGGTCGTCCTCGGATTGTTCTGGCTCATGCTGCCGGAGAGAAACCTAGACGGAGGACTAGAGTTTGAGGTAGGTCAGGGCGCAGTATAGAAGGAGGTACATACATTGGAAATGATGACTGGGCTTTCGTCAACGTAGATACAATCTCCGTTCTAGTAAAGAGTTGGGTGTAGTGACTGGATGCGATTGAAAGGAAGCGGAGACATTGCGAAACCAAGGATCATCCGAGACGTTGGCGAGTCTGTTGGAACTGTTGCTTGCCTAGACGACTTTTACAATGACCCTCTTCAGTTGAGAGGGGTGAGGAAGGTGGTGGTTGAGACGCCTTCGTTGTCTACTCCTGCAACTCCTGCACCTCCTGCACCTGCAGGTGCCGCCAATAGAAACATCAAGCAGTTCTGTCGTTCTCAGCTCATGTTAGCATAGAGAGAACCTAGAAGGACGATAATAGGTGGTCAGGTCAGGCCTCAGCATGAAATTTAAAGATCTAGAAGGTACATACCCCGGCAACAACGACTTTTGTCAGTGGATGATAGCCCTGGTTTGTTACATGACACTGGAGGCTAAAATGGTCGATAAACGGTCATATATGATGCCATATGTGGGTCTGTTGTTTGGGCTTGTAAGATGGATGAAGGTCCGATCTGAGGTTGTACATGTCGGGATCGAGTGAGACGGGACCTGCGGAAAAGTAACCAAGCGTATCAGTAAGCTGCCTGGGAGCAGCAAAGTAAATGGAACATACCTTTCACTTGCTCCTTGAATGACGATCAAGGAGATTGGGAAGAGTGTGCTTGCAAGGAGATAGGAAGAGGATGATGTCGAGGAACATGGTCGTCAGCAGCAGAGACGCGTCGCGCGCCTTATTCCCATACCACTATCGTCTGCCTTCCTCGACTCGTCAACACACCCTATCAGACCCTCTTCAAGATATGGATCAACGCTATTGGAGGAAATGTCTGGCTTCTGCGGGACGTGAATAGGAATATCATCGTTGGGATGCTGTTATTGAGTCGGTGAGTTTGCAGGCTGTTCGTCATGATCAGAAAATTATGCTCAATTAGCGTCACACAGGATCCATTTCCTATATACCACCAATACATGGCAGAAATATCTCAGAGCGTAGGTGGGCGAGCATACTAGTACGTCCCCAAATTGCCCAACATTCAACCTCGACCATTCAAAAGCTCGCACTTTGGTAGAGCTGCTCGATCCCATACTTATTGTGGTACCAGCAAAGACATTCGGGTCATCTTTCACATCCTCGGATCCACAACTTACAAGAGATTTTGTGGCATTTGAGCGGTTTCCCTGTCGGTGTCAAATCATTTACATGAGAGCTAGTGCTCTGGATCTGCAAGTTCCTATTCGCAGTAAAAGTGAACCATGGATGGGCTTATATTTGTTAAGAGACGAGACACGGTACGTGGTCCATCCGAGAATTACCATCCAGTCAGCAATTGATCGCCTTCAACAGTGCGCAGTTCGCCTATAAGGCTCAAGACATAGCAGTCGCTTCCGGCCCATCCACGCGTCATTGACATTCTTCAAGTTGACCACAGACGCAACCTGAACTCGGGATCCTTCCTTTCCTATCACCAGGACATCTAGACTGTGCGTTTAATTTTTTGAACCCCAGTGTCGTACTTATTGATTGACTACGCTCTACTCCCAGCTGTCGTCGAGGTCCATGATATATATATACCGATCGAACTCAGAAGGCACTACGATACACAATACGGCGTCTTTTCTTGATGTCAAGGCACGCCTCCCTCGACTTTTGCTTGCTTTCTCTGACGTTTTAGCTCAGGGAAATTCACGCCAATGCTATCGGCTCCCGACTCAGTACTCAGTACTGAAACGACAAGCTGTAGAGTATGGGTTACCTCTCGTGGATGGCGCACGGATGTTGGAGTGGGCGTCCGCTATGGAATCGTCAATGTACATGTGTAGTCAACTCGTGTACATTATTGTTATTCAATACACCCGCATGTTAGTGGCACATACACAATAAGCTGAGCAAATAAGCAAATAAGTACTGAATCTGTCTATGTAAATACCTGATAGTACATCCTGATCTACACACCGATGCCCCCATGCTCACTCTGCATATGTCCATAAATACCTTCTCCCTTGGCAAAGGTCTCCAAGCACACCCAGCAGATGTGCACCTCGTACACGTGACATGATTACAACCCTCATTCCTCTCTATCGGAACCTTGAAACCTGAACAATTCTTCACACCGTGTTTGTCCATCTACTCCCTGAACAGTCTATCGCCACCGTCCTTCTCAGGACACCCAAACCCATCGTGATACTCCACATGACATTCCGGGCATATCCTTGTAAGACACGAAGGGCATTGTAAGACTGTCTCCGCGGATGCAGGACGGTAGACTTGCATGCAGTCGGGGGAAGGACAATAGTGAAATTCTTTAGGATGTGAATCGACGTGTGTTGAAAAGGCTGCTTCAACGATGGCTTCGAATTCGCCTAGGGGAAGTATATCCCTCACAACGGATATCGGAATACCCAACGAACATCTTGCTTCGTCGCCCAAACACAACAGAGGGAAGAATCGATGATCCTTGGAAGCAAGGAGGTAGTTTGCCAAACACGCGTGACAGTACGTGTGTCCACAGGATAAGCGTATAGGAAGCTTGACTTGGCCAAAACAGACTGGACAGGATGCGATTGCGGGTGTAAGGTGAGGCATTTCGACTTTCTTGAAGGACTGTTGTGCCGTTTGAAAGTCCGCTAAAGATCCACGTATTGTGAGTTTTTGATTCCACATGCCCAACATGACGTTCTCCAACCCAAGCAGCTTCTTCAAAGGTCCCAGCTGAGTTCCCAGGAAGGGTGTCCAGGTATTATTAACGATTGTGGTTCCCCTGTGCGTAGCTCCTTGTGCTTTGTTCTGCTTCTCGTTTGGACCAAAAAGTCTTAGTCTCCTTCGAACAGCATCGTCTTCTATAGTAACACCCCGAAAGTGTTCCTCTAACAATCTTAGGAACGCTCTTCCATCACTTCGCAAAAAGAAGTCACTCCAAACGACTTCTAGATCTCCGTCGTC
>JAYKXP010000237.1:0-51662 GCA_037176845.1 Paramarasmius palmivorus | reverse complement strand
GGCCGCGCCGTGGTGATGATACTGGGCCAAAGTTCTCCAATAGATCCAGAGCCATCTGGGTATCCAGAGGCGGGATCATTCCATCGTCGGAGGTGGTGCTGCCTCTGGGCTGGCCTGACTACAGGCTGCTGTCCCATATGGCCAAAAGTGCCTCCCAAACTGCTCTAAACTTGCCTGCACATACTCCCAAACCAATAACCTTGACTTTGCCCATATACGATCGTTTCATCTATCATGGTCGTGAGGAAGGTGCGAGGTGTGCGAGATAGATATATGTGGATCCTTGCGTCTGCGCAACGCTAGGTTAGAGTATGGAAGAGTGTTTTGAAGAGGTAGTAGAATGTAGCAGGATACTATCCTTTCGGCGAAGTACTCGACGATAAGAGAGTTCCGAGAACAGACCATACATGAGCCATCTGTTCGAGGTCGGCTTCTAGAGGAGGCAGGTACGTTGGGAAGCGATACTTGTATGAAGAGTAGGACTGGGTATAGAAAGGCAGTAGCTGTGCCTACGAGTCTAGAGGTCAAGTAGAAGAGCATTTCGTGGGTCAAGGTCAAGGTATCGATGAATGAGAGGTCGATTTAAAGGTCGACTTCGGACCTCGGTGCGCCTGCCTGTATCCATGCTCTGCTGACAAATGGGTATTTATTCAACTCTTTCTCGACAACGAGTACCTCAGCGAGGGTAGTATGCTTCTTCGATGTTATCGATGCAGAAATATGTACAAAAACATGAGGATACCTCATGTTGAAAGCAGGCCGAGTGTTCACAACCTCTCGTTAGTGTCATTCTGGCGACAGGTTCCATATCTTTCATCTCTATTGTGGTATGAAAGACAGTTTCAATAATCTACTACATAATCACAGTAGGTAGTACACATCTTTTGATTTCCTTACAATTTCTTCCTTCTTGACTATACCCAGAACAGCTCCAGACTCAGAGACGGTCAACATTGCCCAAGTCTTGGCAAGCCTCCTTGACACGAGCAGCAAGGGTCTTCTCGCCTTCTCGCACCCAAACACGAGGATCGTAGTACTGAAATGCGAGATCAGTTATCGATGCATTCCTCTCGGGCAAAGTACACGATGCTCACCTTCTTGTTTGGCTTGTCAGGGCCCTCGGGGTTGCCGACTTGGGACTGGAGATAATCTTTCTTCTTCTCGATGTAATCCTTTCGAGACGAAAGTCAGAATCAACCAAACACGCTTCAAGCACCACTCACCCTGATACCCTGCAAGTATGCAAACTGGGTATCGGTGTCGACATTCATCTTGACGACACCGTTGACAACAGCAGTCTTGATCTCCTCCTTGGTCGAGCCAGATCCACCGTGGAAGACAAGGAACCTAACGGAAATAGTCAGCCAACGGAGCGCCGTTAAATCACGCGCCAACTCACAAAGGCTTGTCGTTCGTTGCGTTCGGGCCCAACTTTTGGGCGGCGTGAGCTTGATGCTTCCCAAGGAGCTCCGGCTGCAGCTTGACATTGCCGGGTTTGTACACACCATGTACGTTACCGAATGCGGCTGCGATCGAGAAACCAGGGCCAATCTTGCTGAGAGCATCGTAGACTTCCCAAATATCCTCGGGTTGGGTGTACAGGGAGGCATTGTCGACGCCAGTGTTGTCAACACCGTCTTCTTCACCGCCGGTGATACCAATTTCCATCTCGAGCCAGATACCGAGAGGAGCCATACGCTTGAAGTATTTCACGCAGGTGGCAATATTCTCTTCTTTGGGCTCTTCGGAAAGGTCAAGCATGTGGGAAGAGAAAAGGGGTTCGCCGTGTTCCTTGTAGTAGGCTTCGTCAGCTTCGAGCATGCCATCAAACCATGGGAGAAGTTTGTGGGCACAGTGGTCAGAGTGGAGGATTACAGGGCTAGAAAAGTGTGTATTCAGTGATCTGAGTGAATGAAAAAAGACGAAATTCCACTGACACGCCATAGTGCTTGGCAACAGTTCGGATATGGTGAGCAGCGGCAATGGCACCAGCGACAGAAGCTTGCTGCTTGTCGTTGGCAAGACCCTTGCCTGCAAAGTAGGCAGAACCGCCCTGAGAGACTTGGAGGATGATGGGGGCCTTAATGTCTCTGCGAGAAAAGGGGAGATGAGTTTTTTCAACTTTTCGTCGATTAACTTATAAAGGCAGACCTCGCAGCTTCAAGGACAGCATTTGCGGTAGATGAAGAGGTGACGTTCTAAGATCGATGAGTTAATTTCCCCGAGATCAAAATGCTGCAAGCAAACTCACGATGGCCTATTTTATGAAATCGACATATTATCATTCGTCAATCTTCGCGTCTTGCACCAAACAACTTGACTCACAGGAATGGCAAACTAGAAGGACCAAGTAAGTGACAACGTCCTAGCCAGAAAACATGCAACAAACCTTGTGCTCCTTTGCATATTCAAAGACCTTCACGACGTCTTGACCGGTGAGAACGCCAGGCTATTATCATGAATTTGTGAGGCGTGGCAACACAAAAACTAGCAGGAAAACTTACGGAAACGAGATCACGAGGAGACCCATGTGGATGTAATGGAGTAGGAAGATGAGGGATTCAAGGAAGGATGCGGAACAAGGTTTTCCAATTTATGGGTTGCGTCGTTTACGGATAAGGAAATACGCCTACAGGCTATCGATTTTGACGTCAGGGCAGACACAACCAGCTCTACCTTCCGGCTCTCCGTACGGTCCGAGTCTTTACGACGCTACATTTTGCGTGATTCTTCAACGTGTTCAAATGAGTTGCAGGGCACTTTCATACTCGAAAAGCTTTCTGAAAGTCACGACAATACGTCTAGGCCGCAAGACATCGATACCGCTGGAGCGGCGTTTGTATGGTCTTTTACCCGAGGTTGCGCGGAGTGTTGGTGGAATAACCACCGCAACGCCAGCGTTTACGCAGAGGTAATTGACATTGACGTTCGTATCCATCACCTCGGAGGACAGCAGAACAAAGATACAAATTCAATACACCGTGTTCTACTTCTTATCCTTGTCCTGGCTCCGACCCTGGTCCTCCATACTCATCGCAATGGCCCTAGCGATAGCAGCATCTTCGTCTTCCTCATCTTCATCCATCTCCTCAACATCTCCGGATTTTGGTGTCGCAGCACCACCTTCCATGTCTACATCGTGATCTGCTTGAGTCGACATGGCGATGGCTTGTTGAAGCATAGCTTCTTCCTCGTCATCTGTTGGGTCTGCCGGTACCGTCGATTCTGCCGACTTTGAAGGTTGCTGAGAGGTAGCGCTCGACGTTGTTGCGGGTACATCGGATGAAGAAGATGCAGCCACGGCGGCTTCTCGTGCTTGGGCTTCTTGCATCGATAAACGTAATGCCTGACAAAAATACATAAGCAACGGGCTTGGAATGAGCATTAAAGTGAGAGTTACCATTGCCAGCTCTGGATCTAAACTAGGATCAACGCCAAACTCAAAGTCATTGGCGTTTGATGTCGACGCCGAGGGACCACCACCCCCTGTACCTCCAAGTTCTGCCGGGATACTTGCGCTGCGGTCTTCTGAGAGAATAGGCGAAGTTATAAGAACGTCTGAAATGAGAGCCGATCCAGGAGGAACGGCTACATAATGTCTGTAGAGACGAAGTTAGCGAAAATGTTGATAAGTTATGAATTCACTGAACGTACGAGTTGTCACCGCTATTTGCAGCTTCCACGAACGACTTGAGAACGGTCTTGCCCTCTGCATCGGGCTCCTCGATGCCATCACCAAAGCACACGATGTCAACAGCTACATTGTTCTTCTTCAACTTCTTCGCCAACTTGACCATACCCTTCTCATCTGCTGCAGGACCATCGAGTGGTGATCCAACAAACACGATTATCCTCTGCCTGAGATTCTTGTTCTCTCGATGCTTCAAGGCGAGTTGAGCAACGGCAATAGCAGTAGGTATATCGATCGCTCCGCCAATTTTGCTAGACGTTTTGTGTATGGCTTGGAGGATTTGACCGAGGTCTTTGGAGTGTGTGACAAGCACTTCGGGGCTATTGAGCAATTAGTTCGTGTATATAGTCAACAGGAAATTGCACTCACCCTTTCCCTGCCATGGACATTATCCCGACTGTGTTTTCGGGATTTGAATCCACTTTGGTTTGGAATACTACATTGACGGCGTCTGCTTGGGCATCGAAACGAGTTGGTTGATAGTCCCCATTT
Source organism: Paramarasmius palmivorus (assembly GCA_037176845.1). NCBI lineage: Eukaryota > Fungi > Basidiomycota > Agaricomycetes > Agaricales > Marasmiaceae > Paramarasmius > Paramarasmius palmivorus. The sequence goes on along the minus strand of JAYKXP010000237.1, from coordinate 47,479 downwards.
CTCATGTATTCTGAATTGTCGATGATCATCATGGTGGCTTCGAGAGGCATATTGGGCGACGGTCAAGGGGGAAATGGGGAAACAAAGCTAGTCGACAAGTCTAAGAATGGCTGACGCGTCTACGCGCTTTGCTTAGTCAGCCTTTGCCTCGCGAGGGTATGCGTCCCACACTTTGAGTGAGTCACTCTTGCGAGTACACTCATCGATCCCTCAATCATCATGTCTGAAGAACCTCTCTTCGACCCTTCCCTAAAAAAGCGTAAAAAAAAGGCAGTTGCTTTCACTGAAGATCCCTTGGGCCCAGAAGCCGACCCGACAGCTCCAGCACCGGATGTTATCGATGATACGACCACGGCGGGCGAGAAGGTTGATTTAGGGCCAAAGACCGCTCATGAAGCGATGAGTGGAGGAGATGGAGGGGGAGGGGAGGAAGAAGATTTTAAGGCAATGTTTGGTGACCTCAAGAAGAAGAGCAAGAAGAAAAAGGAAGTACCAATGGATTTGGATCTGGTGCGTCCTATTTTCTACCTTTGACTCGCTACTAGTACATGCTGATTACCTCAATCATAACAGGACTCCGGCACTGCGACTCCCCAAACTGGCGGAGCAGCTGAAGACCTCGATTTCAGTGATCTCAAAAAGAAGAAGAAATCGTCTAAAAAGAAGGCATTTGATCTTGAGGAATTTGAAAAAGAACTCAAGGACACTTCGAAATCTGGTGGAGGAGGGTCTGAAGACGAAGGGGACGAAGGGGCAACTAGAAACCTCGACCTAGATGACGATGCTGAACTTGGTGATGATCCCTTTGCCGCACCTGATGCTCCAACCGGCGTTGAGCAAGGCAATGAGGCTTGGCTGGGGAGCGATAGGGACTATACCTACCAGGAGGTATGTTTACTCATGCTCCGATGCGTTATGTCTTCTTTAGACTGACTTGCTTTGAATAGCTCCTTACCAGGTTCTACACACTCTTACATGCTGCGAATCCTGCTCTCCTGTCTACAAGCTCGCAAAAGAGGTACACAATTGCGCCTCCGAGTATTCATCGTGAAGGCAACAAGAAGACTATTTTTGCGAACGTTACCGATATCTGCAAGAGGATGCACAGGCAGGTGTGTCGCGCTTTTAGTGTTGGACTTTTCAATCCTTCAATCTGATACCTCCCATTTACAGCCTGAACATGTCATCCAATTCCTCTTCGCTGAAATGGGTACCACCGGTTCCGTGGACGGTGCTGGGCGTCTAGTCATTAAGGGAAGGTTCCAGCAAAAGCAGGTTGAGAACGTCCTGAGGAGGTATATCGGTATGTTATTCATCTATCCACCTCGCATTCCGTTCTTGACAGTTTCCGTAGTGGAGTATGTTACATGCAAGACATGCAAGTCCCCCGACACCCTTTTGACCAAGGAAAACCGTATCTTCTTCATGAGCTGCGAGAGCTGTGGTTCGAGGAGATCAGTTAATGCGATCAAGAGTGGATTCCAGGCTCAGGTTGGGAAGAGAAGTAAGACGAGAGCTGCTTGATTGTACTACGTGTATCCTGTGTTCTATTAGAAGCTTTACAAGTTCAATGTCCTACACTCGGAAGATGAGGCGCTGTGCAAGCGCTGAACAAATCTTGTACTTGGGTTAGGGTCAGAACGTGAGAATTATTAACACTGAGGAAACCGTGTGCACCCGACACGCCCATTCACCACACACATCGTCCAGGCTGAGGATGTCGATGCTCGCTCGCCCTGCTCTTAGAACCCTTCCTAAGGTGACCACGCATGCCAATGTTCAGGCTGGTGCCCGTGGGATGGCAACTCTCCGGGAACTTGAACTCCGCTTGAAGAGTGTCAGGAACATCGAGAAAATTACAAAGGTGCGCGTTTCTATACTTCAAAGATGGGAAGGGATGCTAACTGGAGAATTGGGAGAATAGTCCATGAAAATGATTGCTTCAACTAAGCTGGCAAAAGCTCAGAGGGCCATGATTGCTGGGAAGGAGTACGGCGCTGCAAATGCTGGTACGGCGTACCTGTTTACTCCAACTATCGATACTCTGCTAACGGTAACCTCTAGAAATTTTCGAAAACACCAAGGAAGACTCCCCGTCCTCAGACAAACGCCGCCTTTTTGTCGTCATTTCCTCTGATAAGGGTCTCTGCGGCGGTATCCACTCCTCCGTGACAAAAGCTACCCGTCGTGCCCTCGACAATGTCGCTGACTCACCCCTTCCTTCTACCCAAGTCGATCCTTCCTCCCCCGTCATGGTCATTGGTGACAAGTCCAAAGCACAACTCTCGCGTGCCAAACCCCAGAACCTCAAATTAACTTTTAACCAAATTGGCCGTGACATTCCCACTTTTGCGGATGCAGCGTCCGTCGCGGATTTGATCATCAAGAGCGGCGTGGAATTTGATAACGTGGTGCTTGTCTACAACAGCTTCGTGTCGGCATTGAGCTACGAGGCGAAGGCTATGGAGATCAAGGGCGAGGCCGGGTTGAAGGACAGCGAGGCCTTCAAGAAGTACGAGCTGGAAGACGATGGCTTTACGAAGGACTTGGTCGAGTTCTCGTTGGCGAATGCTGTCTACGCGGCTCTCGTAGAGGGACATGCTTGCGAGCAGAGCGCTCGGTGAGTGTCAGTAATCGGGGTTTTGTTATGAAGAATGCTCAGATCCTGTCGCTAGGCGTAACGCTATGGACAATGCATCAAAGAATGCGAAGGATATGATTGAGAGCCTGACAATGCAGTACAATAGAGGACGTCAAGCCGCTATCACAAATGAGTTGGTGGATATCATCACTGGTCAGTATCACTATGCCCTTTCCTTTTGAAGATGCTGATGAGTTTCTGGGATCAGGTGCCAGTGCTCTGTGAGCTAGATGAATTACGTTGCAGAAGTTCATATAGTATACCGAATCGTAGAGTTGCCCCGCACGTGGTGGGGGCTGAACCTTTTCTTTCGGACGACAAAGTTGTTTTAATTGAGATGAACAAATGATTTTCTAAATAATAACTAGAAACTACCTAGTACTGGGTCACTGAGACTGTTACTGTTATTTAATAAGGAATAGCACAGGTACACCCATGGGTACATTTTGGTCAACCTGTACCTATGCCCACATGTGGGTAAGAACCATATTTGGCAGCAATGGGTTTTCACCACACCTGAGAAACCTGTGGGTATCACAAGCAATTTTCTTAATTTAGGTTTAAACAAGGTTGTTTACACAAAGGCAATCAACAGTGAGTTACTCTGCAATGCCTGTGTCTAAACGCCAACTCACTACCTGTAATAGGTAGTGGGGAACCTGTTTTGTCCCCTGTGTCATATGGCCAACATCTGTGGGCACATGGCTTCTGTCACTGTGTAGCTCATGTGAGCTTCTCATTGTCAACAGGACAATGCTGGAAGGATGTTCACCAGGTGCTTATACATTATTCCACTTGAGCACCAGCAAAATGTCTTAACAGTTGCAGGTGAATTGCAGCCCCCGAGAATCAATTGCAGCCCTGGAAATACTGACAGCGGCTTGCAATGTAGGTTGCTTTCTGATCAGCAGCCTGTAATTAAACTGTAAGTAAATACAATGGAATCATAATACTATTATAATGGGTTTGCAAGAAGGCAGGTTTATTGCGAGCCTAATGCAAGATGATTGCAAGCGCTGGTGCTTATTGTAGGGTGCTTGCAACCGACGCAGGTTCTTGCAACCAGATTTCAACTGGATTGCAGCCCGATTTTAACCCCCATATCAGAACTCAACCTAGCTTGCAACTGGGTACAAGGTTTTCAAGGGTTGCAAGTACTTACAATTTAATTCTAATCACCTCCAGGCCCTCAGAAAAAGAGGAAGCAGGCTTTAGCTCACACGTATCACAACATTGTATCTGGCATTGAAAAAGCACTGTATTCACATTATCCACAGTGTACATGAGATCTGTACTACAAAAACATCTGAATACTACACTTCTCCAAACTAGCATAATAACTCCTGCTGGACAGTCAAGTAACAGAATAGATATATAATAGTAGGAACATACTTTGAGATGTGACAATCATCTGTAGTGTAGAGTAACCTAAAAGGGCATAATATGGCAGTGTATATGCACCAAGGAGGAAGGTAAACATACCCTGCTTCGCTTTGGAAGCTGACATGACATGATCACACCACCTGGGAGATCTGTGAGGCAACAAATAGGTTGACTACTTGAGCACAGTGCAGGGTGGAGGATTGACGTTAGTAAGGGGTACCATTTCATGTGCCTAGAGTCTGTATGCTGCAGTGTTTAGTGTTTACACTGAAATCTGGGTTAACGAGCACATACCAGAACCTTCACACATGTCTGGCTAGGTCAGACCACCATCTGTACATGGCCGCGTGGGTGTTATCTTGAGTTGTGCATCATGTTATGTTGATGACCTATTATGGGCATGTCATGAGCAACTGCTGATGATAGAGAAGTCTAACACGTACCTTACACACCATACATTGCACTTCAACCAAAATCAGAGCTGCCGAAAACATGTGTGTCAGTGTGGTGCAGCAATGATGAGGGGACATACTCACTTGACATAGCAACAGGACATTGCAAGCACATATTCTGGGCAATAACATGCTATAAACCTGTTTAAAATCCTATTTGAAAAGGGTAGGGAAAATGTCTTACCAATTTACACGTCATCACTATGGGTAGGGTTTCTACTGGCTGGCTGTGCTGTGCTTCTGCTATGCTCCAAGCAGCTAAGGCTCATGTGCTTTACAAAGCATGTAAGCTAAATTGCTTTTGCTGTGCTTTTATGTGCTAGCAGCTAAAGCATGCTGAAGCAGATAATAAATACACATAAATATGGATCGGAGATCATTCACTGTGCATAGAACAGGAATATTCATTGCCTTCATAAATCCCACAACAGAAATCCTTATGCCAGATGCATCAATTCTTGCACAATTACAGAAAACATGTAATGTTGATGTAGTATTACAGGGAGTGATCTGGGAGCTTTGGGAACCTCAGAATTGAATTCACGGTGAAAAGACACTCAAGAAATGATTCAGGGTTGAAAGGAATGCAATCACTGTAGCTTGAGATATGTCAAAGTTGACTTTATTACATATACTTATGCATTTAACTTGATGTATGCATAATGAAGTCAATTTTGGACGGATTTCCTTCAACCCTGGATGCATTCTTGACTGACTTTTCACCCTGAATTTGATTTTGAGGTTCCCCAAGCCCCCAGATCACTCCTTGCAATACTACATTCATATTACATGTTTTCTGTAATTGTGCAAGAATTAATGCATCTGGCATATGGATTCCTGTCATGGGATTTATAGAGGCAATGAATATTCCTGTTCTGTGCATAGTGAATAGTCTTCCATCCATTTTTGGTGATTTTAGGAGCAATCCCCATAGTATTAAAAAACCCTAAAAATGTGATTTTTTGTATAGCAACATACAGATGTATTCAAAAAATGTTCTTCATAGTAGGAAAGTGTATTTTGGGTGCCTGAACTAGATTTTGAACTCCCCTTGGTGCTGGGATGCTTCCCTGAGGTGCTATTGTATTACTGCCTGTATTATATAACTGTACAATACATTGGATTGAACAAGGTGTTGCATATATAGAAATGCTCAGGCAGCTATTTAGTCTTTATATATACACTTTATTGTGGGTTATAAACAAGTCTTAGCCTATTCTGCTCATTTTCTGTGGTGTGGTATTACCAATGTCTGAAAAAAAAAGCAAATTTGAATGTAGTAAATCTGAAAAAATAGCTAGCTTCCCAAGACTCTAAACCCATCTAGGAGACATATCTATTATCAGTGATGACAGCATCTGTTGACAACGCAAACATGTCAGGCACACAATGTCGAAAGCAGCATGTTGATCACTTACCTTACCTCGACCTCACTCTTCTTCCTCAGAATTGTCCTCTTCTGCTGCAACAGCGGATTTGGTATGATGAGCTTCCACATTGGCCTTCCTTGCCTGGTCTCTTTCTTTCTTTGCCTTTCTCAACTCACGCATCTTCTCTGCCAGCTTCTTTCCAGTATATGCCTTCTTCAACTGATTTCCGGGTCCACGTTTGGCGGGATTTTCAACCAAGTAATCATACTTCGGATCGCACGGCAACTCACCAGTCCTCAGCCTCAATTGGAAGTTCCTGAAGGCCTGTTTTGCCAGTTCAGCAGTCGCCCAGTCATTGATGAAGTTTCTGAGATATGGCATTTGATATCGGCACCGGGAAAGGAGCAGTCAATGGCAGATTAAGTGTATCGTTTGCCAACTTACTACATCAAACAATTTGGCCTTATTACTGGTGGAAATCTGTGGCCAGGTCAGGGAGTAATCGATGCAGGAGGCTTTTGCAAGGTCTCTGGTGTTGACCTTTGACAAATGTAAGTACTTGGTGTTATTGAAGTATGCACACCCTGCTTACCACTAGAGAATTATAGTACTTGGAATCTTCGGATCCCTGTTCACCTGCAAGAACCATCTCCTCCTGTAGGCAGAAACCACCCCCAGCTATGCCTTTTGGTCGAGGAATTCATGCCTTGACCTTGGTCCCTGGCTCCAGGTTCCTTGTTGCTTTGGCACGTTCCATCTCCTTGCTGTTAAATACTGTACCCTGAGTCGCATTGAGGTCTTCACCACCTGGCACATCGGCAGCATCATCGTCTGGGGTGGGGATAAGCATTGTTCATCAGGACTTTAGCAGAAATTCACCTTGATTGCTAGTGCCAGTAGTACTACTGTTGTCGTTACTATCACCATCACCTAGATGTCATCAATGAGCAACATACATGGTATCTCAAGCCTATATTCTGTTCAATATTGGTTCTAATACATACCTTTTTCAGCAGGTGCTCCATTGTCAATATTCTGCCCCCTGTTGTTCGGAGCCAAAGTGGGGGCAGGAGTAATACCTGCACTGGAGAGGAAGCCACCAGTTGCTATTGGCAAGTGTCAATCATATACTGCAACAGACAGTGGAAGGGTTAACTTTCCTTGCAACAGAGCACTGAAAAGTGCTTGTGCAGCACCTGGGTCGATATTTGCAAAGGGGTTGAAGACGATGGGGTTTGCAGCACTCAAAGGAGCCATTGGAGTTTTTGGTGCTTGGGTGCTTGTGTTTGCACTTGGAGTTTCTGGGTGAGTATCCTTTTTGGACTTGTTTCACTGTCTCTGATTTGGTGTTGCTGCAGTGTGAGGTGTCATGATAGCGCTCTGGGGGTTGGGGTGACAGAGATGATAGTGGTTCAAGTTCAAGAGACAAAGGCCTGAACAAGACAAGACTTGGACCAATGCCTGTATCAACGATCGAGAGAACAGTCAGGAGCTTTCATAGCACCTTGTTGCTCAGGACAATTACTTAATACACACAATCCTCCGCTTTGACCACATGCAATGCCAGCCCACTTGCAAGTGTACAGCTCCCAGGCCAAGAAGAAAGTCTCTCGGTACAAAGAGAGGATTCTGCGACATTCCGTTGCTGAGAGAGCCTACGCCTCTGTTCCCACTCCTGCAGAGTCTATGCAACCTACTCTTCCTCTTTTCAAGTGATGGCATATCCTCTACAATGCACCTGAACTATCTGACTATGAGTCTTCTTCTGAAGACTCCAATGACAATGACTCTGATGGTGGTTGTGAAAACACTCCTGGGCCATCCAACCTTGACTTGGGTAGCACTCCACCACCAATGCTTTTTGATGTGGACACAATTCCAGCTGAAGAAGCGCATGGAGAATACATTGATGATGAAGAGCTGGACTGTGCTGCCTCAGAGATTCTTAATCTCCATATGGATCCTCGCCTTTGTCCATTACGACCGATTACATGTTCACTGGGTCTACAACAAGAAGTTGCTGACAAAGAGAGCAGTGATGAGGAGGAGAGTGGAGAGGAGCAGATGCTGAGAGAAGACCCTAGGCTTCAAGAAGGAGAGTGACGAGGAGGGTATACTCGACTGGGATACACTCATCATGGGCAGAGAGTTAGCAGAACATTTTGATTATATCAATGATGCATATGAGGCATGTGCAGCTGACCTTGATAAGCCTTTCTCCAACTACTGTCAATATCTACTCTCAATCATCTTCAAGCTAATCAACTCAGCAAGCTCGACACAGACATCTGCCTTGCTTTTACATACAAGGTTCAGTCACACACTACTGACAGCATGTTTTCCAAAATCCCCTACACATTCAACCTCAGACACCCACTCCCATCACTGAAGAAGATTTGCTCACGAGTTGCATTCCTTTCTGGTTTCAAGCCCGAGTTCTATGACTGTTGCCCAAGTAGCTGCTGCTGCTATGTTGGCCCTCATGCAGAGCTCAACACATGCCCAATATGCAAGGAGAACCAATTCAAGGCCGATGGAAAGCCATGTAAAAGATTCACGTACCTTCCACTCATACCACGCCTTATTGCTTTCTTCCGCAACAAAGACCTACTGAAGAAACTTTGCTACCGTGGAGCATTTGAGCATGAAGATGGCCTGACCAAGGACATCTTTGATGGCTCACAATACCAGACGCTCTGCGAAGAGTATGTTCAGGTCAATGGAAAGAGGATGCCCTACAAGTTTTTCTCAGACCTGTGTGATCTGGCATTAGGTGCTTCGACAGATGGGTATGCACCTTTCAACCGACAGAAGAAGATGGCATGGCCCCTCATTATCTTCATTTACAACCTTCCTCCCGAAATACGCTTCCACTTGGAGCACATTCTCTCTGTTGGCGTCATCGGGCCCTAAAAAGCCCATTGACATTGACTCCTTTCTATTTCCATTGGTCCGAGAGCTATTGCGCCTTGCAGTGGGCATCAAGGCATTTGATGTCACCACTAGCCAAAGCTTCCGTCTCTGAGCATATCTTCTTGCAATGTTTGGGGATATGCCAGCAATGTCAATGGTCATGTGGATGAAGGGTCACAACGGGATCAAGCTGTGTCATACATGCAATATTACTGTGGTCAAGATGCCTGGTGACAAGATGTACTATGTACTGCATAACTGGACATTCCTTCCAGGAAACATGCCTTCCATTGGCCCCGCCAATCTCACTCTGCGAACTCATAACCTGTTCCTTGCACAGGCCAAAGCTGTTGATGAGGTGTTGGTCAACTCGAGTCAGGCAGAGGCTGATTGACTGGCGAAAGAGTGTGGGATCAAGGGGCGCTCAATTCTATCACATCTATCATCAATTTCCTTTCCTGATTCCTTTCCTGAAGACTTCATGCACCTCGTTTTTGAAAATAATGTCAAGAATTTGGTTTCACACTGGTTCGGCGACTTCAAATCACTAGACGACGGAGCAGAGGACTACACTCTTGAGAAGGCAGTCATAGAGGCACTTGAAAAAGAGGGAGAGCTTGCCAGTTCCATGATACTGTTGTCTTATGAACCACACCTTCCCGACATTGCAAAGAGTCACACGTATGTCACTGCTGACATGTGGTTCTTTTGGACATTGTACCTAGGCCCTGTCTTGCTTCGACGATGCTTCAAAAAAGTGCTCTATTTCAAGCACTTTGTCCAATTTGTCAAACTCGTCAATCTATGCCTATAGTTTGAGTTAACGCATGCTGACATTCAGTCCATCCAGAACAGCTTTATTGAATGGATTACAGAGTATGAAAGGTTGTATCTCACATAAGTTCTTCAGCGTGAAAAGATCACTAACTATCCTTGTTGTCAGAATCTACCTACAAAATGATGGTTCCCAGTTATCAGCATCTCTGTTGACGGTTCACTCGCTTCTGCACATTGCAGACTGTATTGAATGGATGGGACCTGTGTGGTGCTATTGGGCATTTCCAATGGAACATTACTGTGGCAAGCTCAAGCCAGCAATACGGAGTTGACGGTTTCCTTGGGCATCACTTGACTGATATGTTGTCAAGTCTGCTCAGTTGATGCAGATCCAGGTCACCCGCAACTTGAAGGATCAGATGGAGCTGAGCCCACCAAAACAGCACCAAGATGGGATGCGGAGTACAGAGTGTGCGTGCTGTGCCGTCAATGGTTATTTAACGCTTTAACATACTGACTGTAATCACAGATCCGACTTGCATGCTTTTACCCCCAGTATTTAAAGACTGCCTGACTGAATCTTAGAAGAGTGGTCTTGCTGGAACCATCACCACAATGCTTGATCACCCAGGTATCAAAGGACCTCATGTCAAGAAACACTTTGACAAAGCCGTTGTGAGGCTTATAAAATGCTTGTGTACGAGCGAAATATATATGCCAAGTTGTGCAAGTGGGGTTCGACGTTGTCAAAGGATCCGTACAATCGACGCAAGAAATCAACTAGCACACTAGTTGAATGTCTACAAATCACTAGGACACAAGGGAAGTGTACAAGCGATGAATGAAACAATGTAATATGATAATATAGTCTCAATATGATTAAGACAACGCGAGCCAAACTATAAACCTATCTATGACTATTCCTATACGTCCCTATGACGCACAATAACCTATCGAACCCAATGAGGGTAAAGACCTATTGTTCCTATGAAAGGCACTGGTTACACTAGTCGAACTAGCATGACAACCAGGCCACCTATAAGCTAGTGGGGCTCCACACTAAGCTTTAACAATCACTGGTGGGGCTCCACACCAAGTGAAAAGGGATCTAGTGGGGCTCCACACTAGTCCTGAAACAATCAATCCTATCCAAAGAGTCTGAATGAACTAGCTCTGTCCTATGGGTATCTCAAAGTTCTTATTTCACGACTCTAGTGCAATATAGAGAAGGGCTTTTCAAGGTTTTATTTTCTAAGTTTATTTTCTAAGCACACGTCGCCTCTATGGTCAACGATAGAAGACAAGAACTCTGCTATTGGTGCACTAGGGCTATGTATATAGCAGTGTGAGGGTACCAGAACAAAATTGCTGAAAAACAGTCATTTTGACACTAATTGTTGTGTTCAGAATCGCACTAGTACATCATACTAAGTACTATATGGACTTGGTAGCACTACTAGAAACCTAGTAGTGCACATATGACGAAGAATAAGATAGGCATGCACTGCGTAGTGAATACTAGCTACGCGCGCATAGACGTTGATGTCATTGTTAGCCCTATATGATTGTGCTAGGATACGCGTCGAAACCTGTAGACCGTATCTATACTCTATTATCAGGCTGGAACCTTACGAGGACATGCTACTGTACATGGTAGACTTCCTAGTAGGTCATATGGCTACACTACACTCACGCTATGGGACATATGAGATGGGATAGTGAACGAGGACCAACTACCACAGCGTAGAAGGACCCTAGGGGATGAATCAGAGCTATATACCCAATACGGTAGAAGCTGGAGGTGCAAGTCACCTTTGAGAGCAGAGTTACCTGGATTAGAAATGTCCGAGTGACTGGGTCATCGATACGAGGACCATATGGGGGCTTAACAGCTTTCCCATATTGATCGGAATATCCCTCGAGTTTGAGTTGGGATTCCTACTACTAGTACAGACACTAGTGAGGGACATATAGTCCTATAACAAGGAAACAGATAGGATTCTGTGCCAGGACTGTCCTAGGACATAGAAAATATAATATAGAACTACAAGGGCGCAGAGCCTACCTTCCTTGGATATGAATCCGAAGTGTTTTGGTCGAGATCGGACTCCTAGCAAGTTCCGAGCGGAATAACTATGTCCTAGCACCGATATCCGAAACGTACCATGCAGAACAGCACCTCCGCGCGCCAATTCCTAGCAACCAAAAAGTAATATCACTAGCAGTCCTGCAAAATAATGTCGAATTCCGACCAATATATACCCAAACCTTCCTTTTCTGGTAGATACTTACTTCATATGGACAGGATCCTCTCCTCGTTCTCATTTCTTGCATAGTTACTATTATTTTATTGTGTCTACTTTCACTTATATGTAAAATATGTACGCTCGCAGGTATATAAGCAGCAGGGTTTCCCCTAGGAAGCCCTCAAGCAATTACCCCACTATATACGTAGCCCTAGTGCACCAATAGCAGAGTTCTTGTCTTCTATCGTTGACCATAGAGGCGACGTGTGCTTAGAAAATAAACTTAGAAAATAAAACCTTGAAAAGCCCTTCTCTATATTGCACTAGAGTCGTGAAATAAGAACTTTGAGATACCCATAGGACAGAGCTAGTTCATTCAGACTCTTTGGATAGGATTGATTGTTTCAGGACTAGTGTGGAGCCCCACTAGATCCCTTTTCACTTGGTGTGGAGCCCCACCAGTGATTGTTAAAGCTTAGTGTGGAGCCCCACTAGCTTATAGGTGGCCTGGTTGTCATGCTAGTTCGACTAGTGTAACCAGTGCCTTTCATAGGAACAATAGGTCTTTACCCTCATTGGGTTCGATAGGTTATTGTGCGTCATAGGGACGTATAGGAATAGTCATAGATAGGTTTATAGTTTGGCTCGCGTTGTCTTGATTATATCGAGACCATATTATCATATTACATTGTTTCATTCATCGCTTGTACACTTCCCTTGTGTCCTAGTGATTTGTAGACGTTCAACTAGTGTGCTAGTTGATTTCTTGTGTCGATTGTACGGATCCTTTGACAACGATATAAGCAGCAGGGTTTCCCCTAGGAAGCTCTCAAGCAATTACCCTGCTGTGAGGCTTATAAAACACTTGTGAACGAGCGAAATATATATGCCAAGTTGTGCAAGCGGGGTTCGACGTTGTCAAAGGATCCGTACAATCGACACAAGAAATCAACTAGCACACTAGTTGAACGTCTACAAATCACTAGGACACAAGGGAAGTGTACAAGCGATGAATGAAACAATGTAATATGATAATATGGTCTCGATATAATCAAGACAACGCGAGCCAAACTATAAACCTATCTATGACTATTCCTATACGTCCCTATGACGCACAATAACCTATCGAACCCAATGAGGGTAAAGACCTATTGTTCCTATGAAAGGCACTGGTTACACTAGTCGAACTAGCATGACAACCAGGCCACCTATAAGCTAGTGGGGCTCCACACTAAGCTTTAACAATCACTGGTGGGGCTCCACACCAAGTGAAAAGGGATCTAGTGGGGCTCCACACTAGTCCTGAAACAATCAATCCTATCCAAAGAGTCTGAATGAACTAGCTCTGTCCTATGGGTATCTCAAAGTTCTTATTTCACGACTCTAGTGCAATATAGAGAAGGGCTTTTCAAGGTTTTATTTTCTAAGTTTATTTTCTAAGCACACGTCGCCTCTATGGTCAACGATAGAAGACAAGAACTCTGCTATTGGTGCACTAGGGCTACGTATATAGTGGGGTAATTGCTTGAGGGCTTCCTAGGAAACCCTGCTGCTTATATACCTGCGAGCGTACATATTTTACATATAAGTGAAAGTAGACACAATAAAATAATAGTAACTATGCAAGAAATGAGAACGAGGAGAGGATCCTGTCCATATGAAGTAAGTATCTACCAGAAAAGGAAGGTTTGGTATATATTGGTCGGAATTCGACATTATTTTGCAGGACTGCTAGTGATATTACTTTTTGGTTGCTAGAATTGGCGCGCGGAGGTGCGTTCTGCATGGTACGTTTCGGATATCGGTGCTAGGACATAGTTATTCCGCTCGGAACTTGCTAGGAGTCCGATCTCGACCAAAACACTTCGGATTCATATCCAAGGAAGGTAGGCTCTGCGCCCTTGTAGTTCTATATTATATTTTCTATGTCCTAGGACAGTCCTGGCACAGAATCCTATCTGTTTCCTTGTTATAGGACTATATGTCCCTCACTAGTGTCTGTACTAGTAGTAGGAATCCCAACTCAAACTCGAGGGATATTTCCGATCAATATGGGAAAGCTGTTAAGCCCCCCATATGGTCCTCGTATCGATGACCCAGTCACTCGGACATTTCTAATCCAGGTAACTCTGCTCTCAAAGGTGACTTTGCACCTCCAGCTTCTACCGTATTGGGTATATAGCTCTGATTCATCCCCTAGGGTCCTTCTACGCTGTGGTAGTTGGTCCTCGTTCACTAAACCCATCTCATATGTCCCATAGCGTGAGTGTAGTGTAAGCCATATGACCTACTAGGAAGTCTACCATGTACAGTAGCATGTCCTCGTAAAGGTTCCAGCCTGATAATAGAGTTATAGATACGGTCTACAGGTTTCGACGCGTATCCTAGCACAATCATATAGGGCTAACAATGACATCAACGTCTATGCGCGCGTAGCTAGTATTCACTACGCAGTGCATGCCTATCTTATTCTTCGTCATATGTGCACTACTAGGTTTCTAGTAGTGCTACCAAGTCCATATAGTACTTAGTATGATGTACTAGTGCGATTCTGAACACAACAATTAGTGTCAAAACGACTGTTTTCAGCGATTTCTTTCTGGTACCCTCACACCGTTATTCAAGAGTGGAGCAAGATTCAGTTCATTGACTCAGAAGCTGGAGAAACCATGCTCTCCTCATGTGTAGGAAGAACCCAAGAGGACCGAAGGAATGCCTCATTTGTTTGTGTAAGATTTCCTCATCATTACTGTAAGCGTTGAGCTAAATAAGTTTAGCATGAGGTTGTGGAAGACAAGAACAAGAACTTCAAGAACTTACTGCCAGTATATCAAAACATGACCCACCATGGTCAGATCGAGCATATCTTTTCCGTCCAATTCAAAGGGCAATGTCCTGAGCTTGGTTTTAGTAATGAGCTTGACATTCACTTCTACTCAAAGATGGGCACACTCTACTATGTGAATGTCATTTGCATCCAGTCAATTGTCGGTCATGTTCCTGATGGACCAGGAATGTGGGCAATCATTGATTGCAGTGGCTCATTGGCACGAGCGATATGGCGAGGAGAGGATGTTGATGTCCCAAGTCAAGATGATAACAACTGATATCTTAGTACAGTAGTAGAGTGCAGCAATATAGTTTCATGTTGATCATGTACAATGAGAGTGTCACAGTGAGTGAGCGTGTGACAAGCACGTCTCTTGTCTCCTGCCATGAGCGCTCCTGTCTCATTTCATCTTCGTTTCTTCCTTCATGTCCAAGCCATCAATCTCAATCTCTCAACTTGCGAAGAACACAGTTCAGGTGCACTTCATACCAAAAGATTCCAATGACAGTGATCTCTCGCAACTGGAAACACAAACTCCAATGTTCCACATATCTGTAGACCCAGCCCAGCTTGACAGGCCAGTGGTACGAGTCCTCATGTTCCATATATCTATCATTTGACTGATAAGTCCTCTATTGAAACCCTTCAAGTGTCAATCTGTGACCATAGTCACGTACTGGCAAATGGTTTAACTCCTCCTACCGCAACACTGGTACCTGAGCAAGCTTCAGAATCTCAATCATGCACACCGGCCAAGAAGTCCACAATCCTTTCCGAGACCAAGTCTGGCCATGGAACAGGTATATCAAGATACTCATTCCCAGAAGGCATGTCTTTAGAGGAGCGCAAGTTGAAGATCATGGACTGGATAGTTTGGGGATACAGGAAGTGAGCAAAGGCCATAGCTGAGAGATATGGAATTGATTACGAGGATTGTGAGAGAAGGGCTCCAAGGGAAGGAGGTGTATTAGGACAACAACCATTTGTAATGGCCACCTCTAGCCCCACCAACCGTCTTCATCCAGAATCGGAAATGGAAGAACTTGAAGAAATAATTCCCCTGACACAAAAGCTAATATATTTCGACACTCCCAGTAGACATTCAGAAAAAATGTGCTGCATGAACAGGGCAATAGAACATGTAGAACACATCTTTGATACACAATTCAATGCTATGCTCCAAGCCGGTGCATTTCGAACTTTTCTGTATATCTGTTTTTGCTAATAACAAAGAACAGAACTTTCAGAAGGGAATATTAACACTCTGCAATCCCAGCTATCTCCTGCAAATCCACAAGTGCTATATGAATGGCGCCACAGCCTTGTAGAGTCACCGCGAACATCTGTCAAATGAAAGCAATCAACTTTCACCTCTGAGTCAACACCAGGCCCAATACTTTCTTCCTCTGGTGACATCAACATTGTTGGAACATCTCAAGATGAAGAGTTGGATATGATGGTGAGCTCAAGCCCTTCCAAGCGAGCCTGTGCATACTTAGTGATTTACTATCTATAGCCTGACACCACCAAGGTCATTGGTACAGCTAGGGCAAGGTTATTCCAGGGCTGGCGAGTTATGACGCTGCAATGCTCCTTATCCTAGTTCTATTTTCTGTCCATTGTTATAATATAACAAGAATGTATGATATTGTGATGTATATATCTCAAAAACTGTGCTTCATATCGACCTTAAGGACAGGATTGGTAGTGCAACTAATGCTTGGTCGGTTTGGCTGGATGACGAAACAGGATCCAGACACTGACCATTGAATGGATGAACCCGACAGGTTGATAAATCATCTAACGACTCTTGTCATCCAACGTCTTGGATGATTCTCTTGTTCCAACCTTTTGTTGCATGTTTATCATCCTTCTGGGGTTTCACAGTGGTTGATAACTTCACATCTTATACATCTATCAAATTGTTTTATAGTATATCTTTGGTGGCAAATTATTGTTTCAAGAATCTCTGTCACAGAGGCAAATTCCCCATATTTGAACTTAGTGGGATTTGTTCAATGAGACAGCTTCTAAAGAGATTGCATGCTTCTGAAATGGATATATTGCCATCTAGACAAGATTGAAAATAGCTTTGAACTTGACACAGGATTGGATTGCCAAGTGTCTTAAATTTGCTGGTCCATAAATTAGAATTAGAGCACTACAATGACCAAAGAATGGCAATGGTAGCATCATATGCATAGCTGTTGTCTAACCAAATTGGTACTGATAATGATTCTATGTGTGATATATCACTATTGTTAACTTGCAGGTATTTATTACTATTAGTAGAATCTTTCAGGTTTAAGTCAGAATATGCTTGCTTTTTCAAACCAGATGCATTGGTTGATTGTTTAGATTGTAATGATACATCCTTCTTTTGATCCTTAGTCTTTTTATTATGAGACACAATTTTCCATTCTAGCTCATCAATATCTAATTCAGTAAGTGGATCTCTATCATTCCATCTGATTGTAGAGTAAACAGTTGATGGTACATATGAATCACCCATAACTTTATGGAAAGAGCTAATTAAAGTATTTCTTATATTGCCCTGAACTGCAATTGGAAGATTACCCTCATATCTTCTCTTAGTGATATTATTCAATAATTCAAGTTCATGGTATTCTTGTCTGAGTGCAGAGCCTCCAGTGATTTTCCATTGACCAAAGCCCTGAAGAATTACAGTCCCTACTGCTGTAAAGACCTGGACTGCAATAAAGTGTAATCCAACTGGTTAAAACACTTCCAGAACATCACCAAGATGAACTAGTATAAAGTTTCACTAATAGGAGAAGTGTAGAGCAATACACAAAGCCAACAACTTGGTCTTTATTGTGACCTCTCAAGTTCTTGTCTGCAGTGAGATCTCAACTAGTCTTCTCAATAAGGCTAGGGCCTGACTTGGATAGAGTTCTGATTGACAATAGCAATCTATTCATACAATAACCACATACAACACGTAATTTGCAAGTGGGGGGCAGAAAACAGTTCCTGTACATTTGGTGTCTCTTTTATACTGTCCAAGGTGAATAAACTAAATAATAGGTAATCTGAGTCAGAATAACTGTGGAACAAGACAGAAAAGAGATGGAAACAGAGAGTTGGGAGAGAGATACAACGAGAAAATATACATATCAGGGAAATCTATAGGTCACAACGTCCATATATGGTGCAAATAGCGTGACTGTTGAGTGGTAACACTCTATTTTAAGGTACAGGAGTTGAATCCTGGCTGACAGGTAGGTGTTTAGCCTTTATAAAATTTTCTTTTCCATGTGCCAAGTGCTTTTCCACCAATCGGAGGCCTGGCAAGGTCCTCCTGAGCTCCTCATTGCTCAACACTGTTCCTCCACATAACACCGCCTCTAAATTTTCTTATCCACTCCATGTGGACATGTTCTAATAAAGTATACTAGCAGGTGCCCATGGTGGAGCCGCCACGGCATTGTCAAAGTTTTCATGAGATAGTCGCAACATTTAAAAGAGCAAGAGAGTGTATAAAGTACGTAGTTCAACTACAAAGACAAAGTACAAACAGTTGTGAGAATGACGTCAATAGAATCTACTTCCATGCAGCCTTGGGCTTGCGTGCGCGAGTTGACTTTACGTGGGCAGCTGGTTGCTGGTGAGGCTAAGTAACCGGTAATGTGTCACAAACAACCTAAGTATAAGTGGTGGGCTCTGCAACTTTGGGTCACTAATAGAACTGTAGGACACAGCAGAAGCCTAGTAATAGACCACAAATACAAAGATTCAATAGATGCTGGTTATGAACAGCAGCACACTAGTGGTGACTAGTTGTGCAAGTGTGGTTCAACGTGATCAGAGTTGCCATACTTAGAATAGTACACAAACTATAGATCTGAGAGTGATGATACGCTCTTTGTTACTTCAAAAGCAATCAAGATACACCTTATATTAGGGGCAACTAAAGGTTACGAATGCTTATAATAGGGTAGGAAACAGTCCCAAGTGCTATAGGTAGCGACCTCGAGTTCAACCAATACTGCCTCAAGTGTACTGATCCTGATAGAATCAAATCAACAAACTGTGCGCAAGCAGGAATCCAACTGACTCTCCAAACAGTCAATCTGGGCCTCTCTACGTCACTAAAGCTTATAAAAGCTAGTTCGAGGTCTAATCTCTACACAGAAATGCAATGCAACCAATGCTTAGAGCTACAAATCACAAGCCAGAATACTTGATCTCTCTGCCAATACAACTTAAGCTCTTGTATACAGTAAGGTCTCAACTAGACTTTCAATCTAGGGCCTGTCCTGAGGAAGTGGAAGCAAATGCAAAGGTTGTCAATAGATCAACCAGGTCTGATCAGAGGTCGACTCATAACAAGCATGAAACACCACTGGATCAACTTATATAAGAGGTCCAATCGAAATGCACAGATGCCAGTAGAGCAAATATCAGATCAAAGAGGTCTATTCGAGCAACAGCCACATACAACCTAATGATATGGGCTAACAGTACACTCTCTCTTTGTCTTCTCTGCCTTTTACCTACAAACTGCAAGCCTATATATACTGTCCAGAAATATAAGTAAAGAAATATGTAATAAAAGATGGAAAACAGACGGAACGCAAGCAGAATAAGTGAGGAACAGAGATAGTCCATAGGGAATATACAAATCAGGAGAATGGGACAGTCACAACGCCCATATAAGTTGTTTATGCATGACCAATAAATAGGAATTTCTATCTTTAGACTCAGGAGTTGAATCCTGTGCCTGCAGGTTGGCGTTTAGTCTAGTAAAATTTATCTTTTCTTTGCGCCAAGGTGCTTATCCACCAATGAGAATCATTTCTGACTTCTCCACACACCAGAATGCTCAGTCATCCATGTTCTGGACCTGGCATATCTTTTACAAGTCTCCGCGTCCACAAGGAACACTTCTATAAGCAGTTTATCTTCTATATCAGCCTCCGTACCATAACAACCATATGCGTCACAGTTCTACAGCTTTGCCTCTGTGTCCGATCAATAGGAACAGCTATGGCCAACAATTCTAGACTCGGCAAGTGCCTTCCATAAGCTCTCGGATCATATCTGCCGATGAAGCTGTCTCCTACATCAACTTGGATCGTTCCCTTTGAACCCGCTCATCTCTTTGGTTGGTCATAAAGAAGTATTAAAAGTGTTTAAAAGCCAATAGTCCCTTTGATATGTCTTAGACCATGCACAGACGGTGTACCAGTTGTGATCCAACATAGTACAGCTCCCTACAGTTTTCAGGAAAGGGTCTGCATTGACAGAACCACTAATATAAGCTATAGCAGTGGCCAGATACCCATGTGAGGCATACCATGTAACCATATACCTGCTAATATAAGTGCGTCTGACAAGTCCTTGACTTTGAGCTATTCAGGGCTCATACTAGTCCTTCAGAGTCCCAATCATGGCATAACAGAATATAAAAGTACAATAATGCATTTGAATAAAAGGTATTAAAAGTCAGGTGTATCACCAGTTCAGCAGAAGATGAAGCGGTTTGAGGGGTTGATGGCTCGAGAGGCAGGGGATCTGAGTCTGATTCATCAGAGGTGACGTCCATAACCGTGAGAGGAGAATCTGGCACAACTTCCTTGGTGAATGTAGGGTGGACATGAAGGGCAAGTTTTGGCTTCTTAGCAGGCGCCTTCACCAGTGAAGACTCCAATGAAGCATCCAGTACAACTGATGCAAAGCTGAATCTCCACCCATGGCTGCCATTCATTGTAGAAGAACCTGCTTTTAGATGTATCTGGCACTAAGCTTGTAATCAGCTACCAAGTAACATACCAGAATAACATTACACACCTTGAGGCACAATGTTCAACAATGATTTCCCCAGAAATTGAACCAAGTCGACTTCCAACACAAAATCCCGCACAGTGCATCGATCTGCGTTCTCTGGATCAAAGCCCTTGACATGTTTGAGGAAACCCTGCACCTAGCAGTATCCATTCTCATCGGGCACCACTTTCTTGCTGGCGTGGAAGCATGGAGTGTCTGGAACATTGCAGCAGATGGGAATGGGCCAAGGAGATCGATAAGCATTGGTCCATTGGTTACACATGAGTGCAAAATGACTTTTGCACTTCATAAACAATGCTGCACATGCCGGTAGCGATGATCCAAGGTTCACGACACATATTGATGTCGTTCACAGGGAACAGCTTAGGAACAACAGATTGGGTGAATGGGACCATGAATAACACATGACATGACACATCCAAATGATATCGCCCACAAGCTGATAGTCCGACTTTGGCCGCTCTGAGACAATCTTTGCATTTGAGTCCATCTTCGTCACCTATAGTATCGAGAGCAAGTCAGACCATGTTCAGGATGTTCATCAGCATGTTACTTACAGAAGCACAAACAAAATACGTCCCAACTTCGCTGAAATACATGTTCAACAGATTGAAGTAGCAGAGGTAGAGACCAAGTTGAACAGAATCATTCACCCAGCACTGTGCATCAAATGCAAGTGCCTTCGTTGATCCACCACCAACAGGAGTATCAGCACGGGGATTCTCCAGCGCAACCAAGGCATGCATAGTACAGCTGCCCATGCGCTCATTGAAGGAGTATGTGGTGGAAGAGGCAGACATTGGAGAAGAGTTTTTGATGAGTGAGATCTAGTGAGAGTGCACAGCATGTGAAAGAGAGTGTGAGATGGAGAAGAAGAGTGAGATGAAGTCTGCCCACAAAACTATCCAATACTTATGCTATCTGGCTGAAGGTCCAAGTTGTGGCATTTCTGTCTTGTTCTGGCTTGTATTCGAGGAAGGACAAAAACAGCATGATGTCGAACCGTGCCAAGATTCTGCAAAGCAGTGCTCACAAGCACAATAGGAATCTATATTCTTGTAAATACTTCTTTGTACACAATGTTTAAAGTGGAACATGTCTCAGAAGAAGGCAGCAAAACCTTGAGGTGGTGGCAAGACATTACCCAAGACAAAGCTACATACAATTGTCCATGCCCAAAGACCGGAACACACACATCTAGACCAATGTATCAAACAGACTGGCCCTGCACCTTGTTGATAGATATTGCAAAAGCCAAGCAAACAGGGAATTGGCAACGGCTGAACTTGAATGCAATGTTGCTGCCATCGGGAGGAAACACGGAAATCCGTGGAATGAAGCAATTTTACCATCATGATCACCACTAATTAGTTGCACTTCCAGCACACAGTCAGACATCTGACGGACAACCATACACATGCCATTACAAAGCCCCCGACCCGGAGCAAGGTTGCAAAGTAGAATCAATGGGCAGCCAACCTTGATGTTGAGCTCACCCAGAGGCAAGCTTCCATCATTGATGGACCGCAGGAACTCAATAGGGACATCCTGTTCCCATGCCAAATCTGCTCCAGCCTCCATAATAATCGTATCTGCACTGTAGTATGTTCGTACCTCTTCAGACATCATACCGAGAATATGTTTGTTAAGTTCGGACACATCTGTGTTGTGGGCTGCCAGGATAGTTCAGTGAAGGAAGTACTCTGCCAGTGGAGGCTGGGGCGACGAAATACCACCATAAATGAAGCTGATCAGCTCATCCGAGGAAGCTGTTGTTAGGTCAGAATCCAATAGCACATCTCCATGATCATCCCAACCGTCCCAAGATGCACCATGCCCTACATCCAAAAGCCACTGTGCAAAAGCAACTTCCTGTGGATCAGGTACACTGTCCAAGTTTACAAGGAGACATATGTTCTGTGTGAGGCAGAGAACCTGTATGTGATCCCATAAATATGAATTCTGAATAGATGCCAAGAGAATATCATCATGCGACCCCTTGGGAACAACAGGTAGAGTTTGCTGAAAGTCGCCACCGAGAACAGTTGTAATTCCCCCGAAGGTTCGATCATCATTGCAGATGTCCCTGAGAGTTCGGTCAAGCGCTTCTAATGCAAAGCGGTGCTGTTAGCAGCAATAATCTCTGCACAAGGTAAAGCGTAACACTTGATGTCGTATCAAGCGGACTGTGATCAACGCCTAAGCGAATCAACTAGGTCTGAACCGATGGTGATCGAAAGACTTGTGAAATGCCTGGGACTGTGTTTAGCAGTTCTGGTGCAGGACAAGAGCAAGAGACAATGATATTTACAGTAAAAGGTACTAAACTTATATACATGCGTAAAAGTGGGCTAAAGGTAGGCATAGAGTGGGATTTGTTCTAAGTATAAAGCATAGACAATCTAAATAGTATAGTAGTGCAGTTATAAATACTAAAGGCCATGGAGATAACAGTGAAACATATG
The DNA here is from genome assembly GCA_037176845.1 of Paramarasmius palmivorus. Taxonomy (NCBI): domain Eukaryota; kingdom Fungi; phylum Basidiomycota; class Agaricomycetes; order Agaricales; family Marasmiaceae; genus Paramarasmius; species Paramarasmius palmivorus. Next base: position 24,591 of record JAYKXP010000237.1, on the reverse strand, counting down.
TACAATTCTAACAGGTGCTGTGGACCCACTTCATCCCATACAATAAGGTGTGTTTGATGAAGAAGGTCTGCTTTGAGCCCATGCTTTGGGACCTGGCAGTACGATTCCTCGTTGATATCTTGAATAGGGATCTTGAACATTGAGTGTGCCGTCCTTCCACCAGGCAAAAGGAGTGCTGCAATTCCTGAGGAGGCCACACATAGGACAATAAGCCTGCGTGCATGGAGAAGGTGGCAGACAGTGTTGTAAACAAATGTCTTTCCTGTACCTCCTGGGCCATGGAGAAAGTACAGACTTGCAAGATTTCCAAGCACTGAAGTACTAATCTGCTCATATGCTGAACACTGTGCAGCATTCAAAGCAGGGATTGCAGCATCTGCCAAGGCTTGTTCACGTAGAGGGTCGTAATCCAGCTGCTCTGTGATGAAGACATTCCCAACCCGCTGATCCCAGCCCATAGACGATTGTGGCATGGAACAATATACGGCAAGAGAATTTCCAGACTCTTGCAAGATACTGTTGAGGAGGTAGAGGCCATAATCGTAGATCTGCTCAGCAGTTGGGGAAGCTATCCGGAACTTCTGCTGCAACAGATGGTGAAGATCATCACAAAGGTACTCCCGGAACTCGAGCCAAAGAGCAGCAGGGTCAGCTAGGGAACAGAACACCAGCAGTGTCTCAAAAAGGACACGAAGTGCATGGCCCATCTTCATGTCAACTGTGTCACATAAACATAAGCGCCACTCTTCATCATCCTGCAAGAGTGAACGTGCCTGACAGGCTGACTCAAAAGTGGAGTGGCGAACACCATTGTACATGAGCAAGTCATTGAAAGACGTAGCACCACACACAACAGTGAGCAGAGTGCGCAGGTAGAAGCGCTTACCTGCATTTGGTGGAACAAAGTACATGCAGCCCAGTGCAAAGAGACTGGAATTGCTCCTCAATTTCCACACCTTATCTTTGTCAACCCACACAAACCGCTGAGGGAACTCCTGATATGTGAGTTGAAGTGCCACATCACCAGCATCTCCTGAACGTGAGTTCATGTGGAAAAATTCTGACAGTTTTGTGACTTCCAAGGCTGCACGGTCATTGATAGTGTCGGGGTCCTCGTCAGGGTCAAAAATGACCAAGTGGTTACCGGGGAGGTGGACAGGAAGACAGACAACATTTGGGACCATTTTGTGCATTTCATAATGCAAGATGCGCCAAGTAGCCTCAGACACACCCAGCCATCGAGCCTTTGTTGATACTTGAACATGTACTTGAAGGTTCCTAGGGATACGGCACACTCAACATTGATGTGGCAGTCATACCTGCAAAACTGATCAGCAAATGAGAATGAGTTGAATAATGGGAACACACCTCGCTGGAAAGTAAGGATTGTGAGGAACAATCCACCGGTTGTCTAGTTGCATGCTGCATACATCAAAAGCAACGCTGTTGTCAGGGTGGCAGTATCACGGATAACAGTTGTCATCGAAAGTAGTCACCTCCGAGAATGGCTTAGGATGGCCTTTAGAGCAGACACCATTCTTCATGCATGGAGCATTGGGATATGCAGCCCCGCATGGGCCATGAACCATGCACTTCTTGACAGTGGAGAACAGCAGTGGCTCCTCGTTAGGGTATGGCCATTGAGCTCAAAGGAAGGAGTCCACGTCAGCTGGCGTAAAGATTTTCCAGTGGCCATTGAGAAAGATCAGAAGATGCATGTGAGGCAACCCTTGCTTCTGAAACTCGATTGTGTAGACATAGGCAGCCGCTTGCCCAAAGGCTTGACCTTCATAGATCTCGTCGAGTATGCATTTGATCTTTTGGTGAAACACCTGCGATACCAAGTCGGGGCGATCTGCAGGGATCTCTCCGGGGTTGAGCTCATCAACAATTTCTGGCCATTCAGGATTGGCAGTGACAGTCATGAAGATATCAACCTTTCGATAGTATCGTGCAATCGCCATCGAGTCCTGGAACTGTTGAAACATGTGGCGAGGACCTCCAGTGTAGGAAGACAGCAGAATGGTACACTTTCCAACATTATGGAGATCGACATCATTCACCATAGCATCCTGGAGCCCACTGTACAGTTCTGCCCTTAACTTGGACTGGTGGGTAGCAAGATAGTTAAGCTTGTTTTGATCAGTGGCAGCCCACATGTCCACCAAGTAACGCTGGAAAAGACGGCCACCTTGGAGCAGAGTGGAGAATTCAGATGGCCTGTCATGAATCCGAAAAGCAGTGAAACGGGTCATTGAAATCTTTTGGTAGGTACCATTGGGAGACACCACCAACAATTTGGCATCTGAATGCCAGCCTGGCTCACTGAATGGAAAGAGGAGGGGGTATTGGAGGGGAGCATAGGCAGGATGACATTCGCTAATGCAGAGGAGTGGTCCATCATGCATGTGCAGCACGATATCACGAAAAGCCTTCTTTGTGGTGGTAATCGGGAGTATGACAGCGACTTCATCTGCCGAGGGCAGGTTGTGAGTATGGGGATCAGTGCCAGGAGCAACACGTAATAAAACCTCTGCGTTTGCAGATGATGGATAGTTCACAAGAACTTGATGAGCATGTTTGTAGATAGGTGCATATGAATGGTTAGAAAGTAAGAGAGCTTGGAGCAAGCTCATGGTATCTCGACAGAGGGAAGGGTTGGACTGCATCTGCACTTCGAGTGCCGCTTGTGGATTGTAGATGTAAAGCTGTGCATAAGAAGGTGTTTGACCATTCAAGGGTTGTAGAGAACCCAAGCAATGGCATAAATCTCCTTGAATCCGGAAGACAGGGTGAGAACGACCATTGTTGATTGAATGATCCTCAGCAATGCCAAGGGAGGTGAAAGCGAGTGCTTGGTTGTAGCGCCAAATATTTTGTTTATACTCCTCTGCTTGTGAGTCATTGGTAGAGAGGAGTTGGTGGAGGTCTGTCGGGGGAGAAGGAAGAGGTGGAAGAATGACTTTGCCAGAGTTGCAGCATGTACTGAACGACGGGTTGGAGTAGGAAGACGAAGCCAGCTTCTTGGCCATCCAGTGAAGCGCCCTGCAATTCGGACACATGACATTCATTTGGCCAAGATAGTGGCGAGATACAGACTCAATATAGTGTTGCTGTGCAACACCAACATTTGTTGTGTTCTGTTGGCAAGAGATGGTGTGAGATCAAGGAATTGACGAAGAAATATGAACACACATGAAGATTAACCTGAGTTTGTGAACAAAAAACAGCCTCATGCTGGCAGTGGCGTTGCTGAGCGATACAACGGCTGGAAAGCAGTGGCAGATTCTAGCTATAGTTCAGCTACATAACGTGAGCAAAAATTCAGGCGCATACCTCAGGATGATTTGCAGGAGTGCACTGTGAGGACACACGGTCGTCAGAAGACTCAGGTCGAGAAGCAGTGCGAATGCAAGAACGTGCAACCTCAGCATCAGAATTGAGAGCATGTAGTTCGAGTTCTCGGGCACGGCACTGGCACTGAGCAAGAGACCTGAGAGATGTCTGGCAAAGTGCAATTGAGGGACAGAGCAAATAGTTGAATTGGAGGTGGCTTACCGAGGGAGTAGACACACTACCATGAGTAGTGGGAGAGGAATAGGACATCAGTAAGTAGATGGCATTGTATCATACATAGCAAGCAGAATTTGTAAGAGAGGAACATGGTCTTCCCCTTGTCAGTCGATGGGCGAAACGATAGGATGCAGTAGACTTTGGAGAACAAACAATATGGGATGGTCAAAGCAATGTATTTTGTGAGCACCGTTATGGGACAATATGTTGTTGAAAACAGCGCAAAGAAATAATAAAAGAACAAAAAGAACCTGAACAACGAAAGTTAGCAAGTAGAAATGCAAAAACCCTGAAAAGAGATGCATCTAACACCTTCACCTGAGTACATCTATCGAAAAGACACAGCACACGGAGCATAGGGGGAAAGGCACCTAGAAAATTTTAGTCAGGTACACAGAACAGATACATGGCAAGACGCAAGAAAGAAATAAGGGTTGGGGACGATGGATTCACTGAAGAGAGGCTATGGGAATGACGAAGGGGAGAGAACCAGGAGTGGAGTTAAAAGCTTATATAAGCAACAGAGCAAAAACAGAAAGAGTCAGTTATGAAAACAGGCGGCATTATTTAGGTGCGATACCAAAAAAGCAGTGAAAGAATGAGCGAAGGTCAAAGCGAGAAAGTGGCATTGGATGGAAGAGGCAGAGTTAAGACTTTGTGATGGTTTATCTGTTAGTTTGTGACAGTCCTCTTTCCTATATAATAGAGATCAGAGGGAATCTGCTTCTGCCACGATAACAACAGTTTGAACAGCTTTGCCTCCACTCTGATCAATAGGTTCAACTTCAGCCGACAGGTCTCTAGACCCTTGCCATATCCAGCATTGGTGATTTCCAATCAGTTTCCCCCTCTGCCATCAGTCCCGAGTGATGCCCGAGCCAGTATAACTCTCTGGTGTGTATGAAGGGGTAAATTAACTTGAAAGAATCCCTTTAGTATGTCTGGTAGATGATCTAGGTTTAGTCTGTAGTAATTTCACATATGGACCTTCTCCCTACAGTTTTCAGGAGGTGATTGTACTTAGACAACCACTGGTAGAAGTAATAGTGGTGGTCAGATACCCATGTGGGGCATACCATGTACCAGGATCCACTAATATAACCACCTAAAACACCTTCTGTCCAATGACTAGCTATTCAGGGCTCATACTAGTCCTTCTATAACCATTATGGGTTTATGCAACAATAATAAAGTGCAAAACTAGTGTATTTGCATTCAAAAATGAAGTGATTAAAGTCAGGTGTATCAATGAGACCAGTTACAGCCTGTCTAGACTATCATTGGGGTCAATGACAACACCAACAAAGCCGGATTGAATACTGTGAGGCACTAGGAAGACTATATCGCTAGACGGTGATATGCCTGACTTTTAATACCTTTTATTTGAACACATTATTGCACTTTTATATTCTGTTATGCTATAATTGGGACTCTGAAGGACTAGTATGAGCCCTGACAGCAGGGGCAAATGTTTGACTGCCTGGAGTCCAGGCAGTGCTTGGTCACCCACTCCCCGGCCATACATGATGATTCAGACAAAGTAGATTAGATACAACTTTCGGGGTTATATGTGATTAGATATCGTATAATACATTGATTGATATACTGCATAAGATTCCAAGAAATGAGTGTGATACACATCTTATCCCTACAAAAAATCTCAACGAATACACAGCTATGCTTCAAGTTCTGCCTTAATGTCAAGAATCATCAGCAAAACAATGTTCTTCCAGTTGTGCTTTGATTCGAGTTCGAATATCTCACAATGAACCGCTTGACAAGTTGGGCAAAGTTCGAGGGGTTGAGTAAAGCTGCAAGCAAGTAATCTGAGGTGTATCAAGTGTTCTAATAGTACATTTAGCAAGATGAAACAGATAAGGAAGAGTCATCAAATGTACCAACTCAATGGCAATACAAAACTAGAACACCCTGATACCATATCTGATGGACTTTCCAACATTTGCCTTTCCATTCTGCCTTCTGGCATTCACAGTTGCAACTGCAGCCAATTTTGTACAGGAATCTCCCAGTACCATCTTCTACCTTGAAACAATAGATGAATCCTTCCTCTTCAGATGGTGAAAAAGGTTTTGCAAAGGTGTTGAGATACTTGAGCTGGGCCAAAACTGAAGGCTGTAACAAGATGAGTGTAAATCCCGGACAATACAACAGACTGCTTACTTCTAGCATGCTACCAGTGCTTATGAAGAGGTTGGGAAAATGGATGGAGCAGTGGAGAAAGAGGAAGTTGAATAGATGAAGTGGTCTGAGGATGAAGCTTATTTTGTATGTCATCAACCCTTCAAGTTCAACCAGCACAGCCACATTCCAAACACCACAATGCAAAACCAGTTCATGGCCAATCTAAGGTTGAATTTCAATGTGAGGTGGCCATAACAGCGACGATGACATCTACAACTTTGAAGATCCAGGAAGATAGCATGTTTGAACAGAGAATACACGAGCAGATGATGAAAACAATCCTGCAACACAGAGGGTTGGAAAATACAAACATGAATGACACAATAAAGATGAATAGAGTTGAGAATGTTGCCAAAATTGACAATTCCAGAGACATATGAGGATATTGGGTTTTGACAAGAAATTGGGACAACTGCCAACGAGCACGACCAAGCGCTGCAGGAACGCAGGGAAAGGGACAAGAATGAAAAAATAAAAATAAGGACTCAAGCACCTTCAAGCACAACAGAGGGTCATACCAAGACCCCCTCACCAATTCATCACATCACTGGGAAGGATGTTATCAAGACAATGAGGGATGATAGGTGGGCAGCCAAATGTGTTGAAGAATGATTGGCAATAGAATTGGGCGACAATCCCTTCCAATTGTTCAAGCTCTGAAGGGGTGAACTACTCTACATTTTCATGCTCTGTGTGCAGCTCAGAAACATCACTGCCACCTGGCCATTCCTTCAGCACACTCTTCATGCATAGAATCCATGATGCTCTCTTGGAGACAGAGAACACTGCAACACCTTGCAAGCTCAGAGGCCACCAAAGTGATATAGAGCAAGGGATCTTTTCCTTGTATGGAAAACAGGAATGAAGTTGCTGCTGCTGTAGAATGTTGCTTGCCATGGAATTGTGGTACATTGATACCCATGGACCTCCCCTCAAGATGTTATTGAGGGCATGGAATTCAGTACAAAAATTGAGTTCGTATATTTCCCAGATAATCTCTCTGAGTACATTGTTGTTGTTCAACCTCCCGATAGGATATCTTTGTCCATGCCATGTGAAGTGATATTGCTCAATGGTAGCTACATCTGACTGTCTCCTAACCCTGTAATCCCGCAAACATTCATCCAACATATGATTAACCTGGGTTTTGGCATTATGCATGAACGATCCAGGCTGAGAGGGGTGTGTTACAGAGTCTGTTAACAGAAGCAGCCACCACTGTTTCAGGTACCAAGCAACAGAGGCCAGACAAGCAGGTCACATTATGAGCCTAGTGATGAGCATTATGTGGAAATTCAGCCATGTTTGCACTAGACGCTGGAGCTTGTCTCCATCTGATGATGTGAAGAGGCTGGGATCTGGAAAAATGTATCCAGAGTTTATGACCACACCTTTGTTGGGCTTTTTGGTTCGGTCAATTCCTGCAAGTGCTTGGATCCAGAATTCTGGTGTTGGTAGGAAATGAGGAGCGCTGATCTCCACAAACTTATCTCTAGAGGTTTCAGACTGCTTTGGTTGTGAAGCAGGGTGAGTTTTTTTATCTATAGAGTTCATAAGAGCTAGATCAAGAGTAGCAATGTTGAAGGATACTTACATGGTTCATGCCAAGATCCATTTGACTTCTTACCAGGACGAGCGGGAAGCGATGAATTCATGACATCAAGTGTGGTAGGTTCAGTAGCTGGTGCCACAAAAGGGTTGGGAGATGAACAAAAGTCTCTGAGGTAGTTTTCCATTGCAATAGCTCTGGTGAGCATATTGCTAGCTCCCTTATAAATCCACCTAGTGTTGTCCAGCAACTCTTTCTCAATGTTCAAATCCTCTGGCATAGTGAATGGGACATGATTGACCCCTTCTCCGCAATAGAGCGAATTTGCCACATAGGAATTCCTGCCTGGTGCAGAGCCTGGTGATCCACAGGCTTAACAGTGAAGGTGCTACTGGCCTATAGCCCAAGATCCAATAGGCCATTTTCCTGAATTACCATATTTGGACCACTTTTTTTGCATTCCCCTGCCCCCCAATTGCAAGGGCATGCTTTTAGAACATATTAGAACATATTCCCTCAAAAATGTGATTTTATAGCCCCCCAGCATGCCCCAATAGCCCCCAATGCATTGATTCCAGGTGAAAAATGATGAGATAAGGCCACCTTCCATTTTGGGAAGCCAAAAGCGGAGTAGGGAGGCACACAGATGATGTTAGGAGGTATGGGAATAATTTTTCCACAAAAAAAACTCCAAAAAGCGCACTGTTACATCATGGAAAGAGCACCTTCCATTTTGGGATGCCAAAAGCAGTGTGGGAATATCTCCAGATCTCAAAAAAGCGGCCTGTTCCCTTTCCAGAAGGTGTGGGAATGATCCTTCCTAATTTGGAAGCACCCAAAGTGGACAGTACCTCTTATCTGCCTTGACTACTTGTCCCCTACTTTTGCTGTCGAAGATAAGTGAATCCCTACGATACCATCGACGACGCAACGGACCGATCAATGTTTCTACGTATAAGCTTTTACTTTACTTCTGTTTATTCTTACTTTACTCCTGGACTTGACAACCTCTTTATAGTTTACCCACCGTATTGTGTTTCACCCACTTTTCAGTTCTACATATAGTTTCGTTACCATAGCCGCATACCTCAGCCATTCTCACATCTGTGTATCCGTCTGAGGTATGTTAGTCTCTCATTCTCTGTGTCATTACTTTACTAATCTACTTTACAGTACAGTCATCGTACTTACATTGTACTCTTCCTGACATTTGCAAATCTTGTGGTGATAACTGCCAGGCACTTTTACAAAAGAATCACTACATTAGCTGATGGTCAATCTAGCACGCCACATGCAATCAACTGCGACAATATTTTTCCTGCAGGTTTGGATCAGTATCGCAGTATTGGCAATGGCTGTTGCTTAACAACGTTTCAAGGGACCACTTGGAGAGAATTGTCTGCAACCAAGAGGTGTAGAATCTATGCTAATATTATAATCTTCATGTACAACAAGGAGCTTGCTACTACTCAATGCTGGCAGATGATGATACTGCGGGGGTTAGAACATTGAAAGCATTTGAGAATAATAATATCTCACCTGATTGGATATGAAGGCGTGCCCGGTATGCTCGTTGATCCAAGCGGTGACTGTTCCGTGTTTTTTCTTGCTCCTTGGGACCCATATTCTTGAAAGCTTGCACACATCTTTAAATTGGTCATTACAGTGGGAACATTATCTAGCCAGTGTCAGATGCAAACAAACCTCAGATTGTGCTCTCTGGCTTTGAGTAGACATTGTTCTCTGTTCCTGTACAGTAGGTGTTTCAGTAAGTGAATCCGCCAACCAGCCTGGAACCAATCACGTACCTGATATAGCTCAGATGAGACTGCTCTTTCTTCCTTAGCTGTAGCCTAATCTCCTTGCAACATTTGACCAGGAAATTGATGCCCTGGTACCCTTGCTGCCTAAGATATTCCTGTTCAGCTTCACCAGTGAGGTGCAGTTGAGCATGCTCTCATAAAGTAGCAATCTCCTCAGGGTTATATCAAGATGAGATTTTCATGACTAAAAGACCTGTAAGTGCAATTGTCAATGTATACAGGAACCTTACTGGTTGACAAGCTTGGGTTGCAATGTAGAGAATCAAAATCTGTGTGTTATGTAATTCTTGTTGAAACTGCTTCAACCCTGACATGTATGTCTCTGAATGACAATCATGGGACATTGACACCATTTGCACAGCTGCCAACATGGTAGTTGCATGTATGCCAGATCTCGACCTTCTTGCTTGCTCTCCCATTGTTTTCAACAGTCACTCTCTCCCTTTGCAAACTGATCCACCTAAATTCAATTACTACAATACTGTTATGGAGATCTTCCTTGTGGACAGTACAAAGAGGTCATTTATGGAGAGATTAGGTGTGTCTCTTTATGAATCTCATCTGTTATCACAGAGATAATTAATCAACCACAGTGAAATCCGGTACCAACTCCCTGGAGGCAAGGTCAACCTCTCACTATACTCACTCAAAGCTTTCCACACTTTCCAGCAGGCGAAGACCTATTGGACTGAGAATTGTCCTTGTATACATTTATCCCCTTTGCATTTGGCCTCACTGTCAGACCTTGCACGTGCCAAGGCAGTTGCCATGGCTCATCAGGCCAAAGCAAACCTCATATGTCAAGAGATCGACATGTTATATCCCCCAATTCAGAGCTCTCGGAGTCATGGTCCCTTTCTTGGTCTCAATAAACAACCCAACCAATCTCTACACATTAGGGAATCTCCCCGAATCACAAGTATTGTTAAACAGATCCACACCGCCAATCCCTTGAACTCTTTATGTTCTCATTGCTGCTGGGTTGACGAAATATTATGAACTGTGAGTTATACCAGATTCTGAATGATCCCCAATACTCAATTCACCGTGTAATTCAGGCAAAGTGTGTGGAATGCACTATGTTCAGTGAAGAATAGCAAAACTGCCATTTTCCTGGCCCTTGACAAAGAGGGATGTTGGCCCAGTACTTCTTAGTAGAGATCTGGATGAAGAGGCGATGGTGGGGCTGGTACCATGTCGTTACATAATTGCGGTTGTATTGGTTTATAGTGTAGCATTTGTATTTTGGCCTCGTAAATTGCCATTTGATATATCTTGCTGCTTGTATTTCTTGCCAAAGTTTATCTGAGTGAGATCATTTCATTGTTGGAAAAATGTTGGAAGATCCAGCATATCACAACATTGACATTCACTACATTCTACTCATGATATTGATCTTGCTGTGGATATTGTATCGACCTTCCCCTATGGGCCTTAAATATGCAACATTGATTGGTGAGATATTTATACACCTTCTAGACAGTCTTATATGAAGTTTGGCACTCAAACATTGGCCAGAAAGCTCACAATTGCACATAAGAGGGACCAAGAAGTGATATTCAGCCATGGCACTTATTGGGCACTCAATGAAACCTTTAATCTAATGCTCGCTTTTGTTCTTTAATATTAGGCATGCAACTGCTATTGCCAATCTGTCGCAGTCCAGAATGGGAAATCTTGTTTTTCTCTTTCTTGGACAACAGTTACATGGAATAAGTATTGGGGACATGGTCTCCTTCAAAGAACTAATGTACCAATACAATGCTCCAACTATCAAACTTCTCTCACATTCTTATACTCACTGGAGGCCGTTGCTTCCATCTCAATGTCTGGCAGAGAGCAATCGTCTTGAGCATCTTGAGAGTCGGACTCACAGACACCCAAGAACTGAGAGGAGTCATCATCAAACCGCCCTTCGGACTCGTCCGCCCGCCGTGCCAGATTTCATTTCTTCCATAACTTCAAGATGTATCAAACCCTGAAGGAGATGATGATTGAGTTGACTGCACTGAACACCTTGCCTAAGAAGGGATTTCACCATTTTCCCATGATAACAAAGCTCAAATATTGCACATCTCTGCTGCCTTTGCATGCGTTCAAGGAGTGTCTCATTCTTCTCCTGTCTTTGATGTTCTCGCTTTTCCTCTGTGAAAAAGAGGTTCAGTCATGAGATCAGGAAAGAATAGATACAAAATTGACGTGCCCAGATTGTGACAACGACACTCATCACGCCATTCCTTTGTAATGGGAATAAGTTGGGGCAGCTGAGGCTCAGTGATCTGGTGTTTGCTGCTAAGGCTTAGGCCTTTATGGAGATCAATAGATAGAGCGTACCCTGACCATTTTTTTTGCCATTCCGTACAAAGTGTTCAACTGGCATTGAAGTTGCGGGGGAACTATGGAGGGAGCTTGAAGAAAGAATGAGAATTTGAAAGTGCCCAATAGCGCCAAAATGTGGGATCTGTGATGTCTTCATTGGTTTCCATGAATCCATCAGAACATGCATGAATTTGTCCAATGGTGATGTGACATCCAGGATACCAAGTGAGACCCAGGGAACATGCAGATAGAGATGCATATATACTATGGGTTCTCCCTGCCTCCCAAGGAATAAGAGAGAGCTAGAAATAAATAAGTCTCATTATGGGTCTCTTGAGTAGCAGCTGGGATGACAAACCTATGGAAATCCACATGTACGATGTCAAATGGAGTGGTATTTGCAATATTCCATGTGGTATGCTGAATGGGTTAAACTGGTGTAAGGCCATCTAGAGACAACAAAACACAACTCAACCTCGTTTGTGCGAGGATGGCTCGGCGTTGGCAAAGGTTCTGCACAATAGTAAGAGCAAGAAATGATGTATTATCGCCATAGACACTCTAGTACTCAATCTAGACCAACGAACAACAAAGGTGCGTGGTATAGAGGATGGTATATAACGAACAAAGAAATCAACAAAGTACAACAGGATAGTGCCCAAGTGCAGCTAGCCTCTTCAATATCCAAACTGGATCGATTCCAAACAAGTTCAACAATGACCAATATATAGCAATGGGAGGCCCTCAGTCCTCAGTGCCAAAACAATAAGTAAGATGGCCCTCTGTCCACAATACTTCAGTTCAATAGATAAGGAGGCCCTCTGTCCTCTATATCTCAACTTAGGTAGGAGGCCCTCTGTCCTCAGTACCTCAACAATAGGTGGGAGTCCCTAGTACTCCAAACCTCGGTGGTCAAGTCAAATCCCATCTAGACGTAACTCAGTACGTTCTATTCAAGAGACTACTGTACACTTATCACAGCTATACAAGTAGCAAATCACTGACTCTGTGTCAGGTGGGTCCTTGTGCTGACTCACTCTTGCTAGACTGCATGGTACATAGCTGTTGAGCGGAGATGGCTCTCCTTGGTATTGGATATCATCAGGAACTGCCTAGACATCTTCCCTTCGAGTCCCTCCCTTAGAGTCTATTCTTCTATATTCTTCTAGGTTCAAGAATGTGTAATTCTATCACTATTTCCTAGCTAGTACTTTGTCTAGCCAGGGGAAAGGTATGGTCTCTCATCTGAGATACAATTTTCTGGTTGGTTTTGGATCTACACCTTTTGGCGATGATCCTGGAATGTTTCTGGGCAGGTAACTCGCTTGTAGTAAGTGGCTAGTGTAAAACCCTAAACCTTGCCTGCTTATCAATTCAATCTTTGGCCGTCTAGCTTCAGATCTCATCAATTTTACTAAGCTATGCTGAGAGCTTCGGATTAATCCAAGCTGCAACACGTGCGCTTCCTCCTGAAGCGGAAGATCTCCTTTCCATCATATCCTACCAGTGTCTAGACTGGTCAGTCAACAATGTGTCTCTACATCTATGCGTCTATTCTGTGCCAAGTTCGAATCCCCTTGGTCGCAGACGTTATTCAAGGTCTCTAGTCGCAACAACTCTTCCAGATTAGTTGTATAGCCTCACAAGAAGTCTATAGCCAATTCCATAGCCTTTCTATAGATAACACAACAACCGTCCTTCTAGTATAGACAGTCCTACAGTTTTCAGACATGTCTAGCATGCATGGCTAAGTCCCCAGCTACCATAGCCTGATCATACGATCCATGAACAAGTGTATAGACAACTAGTTACTCTTTGTTAGAGCCTAAGTCCGCTTTCACTAGCTGCTCAGGCTCACACTAGTGCTCTTGTTTCCCTTATCAAGTGTATTAAAACTTGTTGAAGGCAAGAATATTCGTCTAAATACATGATTTATATTTTGGACCATATCAATGCAATCTCTGGTAGGGAGATAATATGATGGTGGCAGCAAGTGGCTAAACATATTCCGCCTTCCAAAGATGATTCTTGGCACTTATGATACAACGTTCAATTTCATCTCAGAGGGGCAAAGATTGATTTCATAGTTATAGCATGAACAGAAAAAAAAATACAGGCAACGTAGAATGTATACAAAATATAGTTAAGCCCTCACTTCACCGCTGGAGGTGACCTATTCTATATTTTTGTTGAGTGTCTTTGAAGGGCAAGATCGACAGCAAAAAAGGACTCACCAGAAGAGGATCATGACAGTGTGGCTAAAGCCTCTTCCAGCTGCTTGACGTGACCAACAAGGTGGTCTTCAGCAAGAAGACTGGTGTACTGATTGCAAGGAAAGGCATTGCAACAGGGGTGACGATTGGCGCACTGGCAACTATGAACTCTACTGAGCTCAACCTAGTGCCCACAGCCTGCAATGGGACACGTCCACTTTTGTTCTGGGTCCAAGAAGAGCTCAGTGGTGCAGGTGATCCAGTGGATCAAAGGGTATGGGTCTGGGTCTGGCACATCATCATCTGTGTCTGTGTCGTCCAAAGCAGCAGAGAGATTGGCAAGCAGAACCTGCATCCAGGAGGAGGAGGAAAGTGTGGTGAACCCTGTCCCAGGGCCGATTGTCACTACAAGTGTCCCATGTTGAGGAGGGTCTTGTGAGGTCAGTGGCTGTGAGGAGGCACAGGGAGGAGACGAATCACCCTATGGATGCAGTCAATGATCAAAAAATACAACGAAAAAAAACCAAACCAACTCACAGATTACCTGGGCTGGGCTGGCAACATTGATTAGCAATTAGTATGCCAGGTTGGATACCTAAAAGGTGGGCTACTACAAGCAATACAGGATCAGTAAAAATCAATGCTGAAAAAGAACAGGACGAGCTTACTGAGATCAGATACAAGGACTCACAGTTGGATGACTCTAGGGTTGCAGACAGTCAGTACAACATTGACAACAAGTATGGTCACATGTCACATGTCACATTTCCAAGAAAATTCACCGTGGTGAGTCCAGATGAATACTGACTATGGATCTCCACTTCAGGCAACCACCAAATACCCTTTATTAGGGTAAACTCCTGAGTGTAGTAGTTTGGCCTCTAAGGGGTCATTTATACCCTCAGTCACCAAAATTGGTCATTACCAGAGAATATCTGTGACATGCCTTTGGTGATCACCAGACAAATAGATATCCTTTTTTTAATAATATTGCTGCATACAATCAAGCATAGTTGTAACTTGAAATACTATAGTATTAGAGATCCAACAGTCAAATTCTAATCTTGATTATGTAAAATCTCAAATAAATCACTATATCAATTTTAAAAATAGATATTGCTTTTTATACATTGACAATGATTAGATTTATCTCTTGATTATAATTTGGTTGTAACCAGTTGGTTATGACCAAGTGAGATTTATAGCTTGGTCATGACCAATTTCAACTTTAGAGCTTTATTGGAACAGAAATAGATTATAATAGAGTAATATTTATCAAGTAATACAATGGAAAGCAAATATAAACATGTCTCAGTAATTATACAACTGTAATATCTTGTTTAGTTTCATGTAATTTACATAGTCATACTAAGTATATGATACTGACCATAGAACTTTAGAAAGTGATCTAATGGTTTAGAGACTATTAAAATTGAATTTAGAACACTTGAATATAATGGAAATAAATCAAGGATCTCTTGAAATCTATGGATGTCAAACTCCCTTCACCCAAGGACACAAAATTCACAAGGCAAGATCTGGAGCAACACTGTCAGGTTGCTATTTGTTGTTTTGGCGTGTGGTGAGTCCACCAGGCCTTGTTGGTGTTCCATTAAGCTGATGCATCTTGCTGTCAAAGCAGCACCAAGAAAGACAATATGGCATGTGATTATTGAACAACATGGATGACAAAGATCCAGTACAACATTTGTGGAAAGAATGTGTTGTGGGTTGTGGTGAGTCCCAAAGATGCCATATTCAGTATTCCGCTTTATTGTCCTTGCTCTGGCAAAATCCACTATGTCAGAAAGCAGTGACCTTGATGAATTCATCCAATGTATTCTGGATGACAAAGACCTGGCAGGGGCCCCCTAGATGACACTTGCACCAAGCCAGTCCCAACTAAGGCCTTCATTGCCCCGGACTACTATACCTCAGATGTGGAAAGCAACTTGGAGAACTTCGCCCAAAGGATAGTGATGACCCCAGCCCCTGATTCACTCCACCAAAAAAAAGGGTAAGGCCCCAACAGTCAAGGCTCTGGAGAAGCAACAACAAAGGAATCAGGAATGAAAACAACAGTGTGTGGTTTCATATATAATCCTATGCTCATTCTGACATTTATTTGTCAGTGCATGCCTTCAAAATCCTGAATTAAATCACGCAAAACAGAGGATTTACAGTGCTCATTGGAGGAAAGGAAAGGAGGCACAGCTAGCCATGGTGGAAAAGGAGTGCTGACAGTGAAAAAAAAAAGCAGGATAGCAAGTAAGATCCGATAGCTCACGTGGCTGATTAAGATCACCATTGTATGTCCCCCCATGGTGATCTAGCACTATGTTACCAAATCTGGAGATAGGCACTAAGGGTTTCTTCTGTCTTGGTCAAAGCTGTCATGACGCCGGATGTCCCCACTTGATATTTTACACTGTTCTGAACACTCCAGCTCTGTGTATAGTCTGGCAAGGCGTGCCAACATGATACTAGAACACAGTGTGGTAGTATAAGTACCTTGCAAGGCCTCTTCCCACTATCAGTATGCATGCTGTAGAGTTACACACTTTCTATGCATAGCACATTGGTAAAAAGGGTGGTTCTGATGAATTACATGCCCAGACACATTTAGGGCATCTCACCGGCTTTGTTGGTGTTGTCATTGACCCCAATGATAGTCTAGATGGGCTGTAACTGGTCTCGTATTTCTATTCTCTATTCTTTTTCTATTCTATTCTATCTATTTTGGTCCAGGTCTTTACAGGATTCCAAGACTACCCACTTACTATCGTCCATGTTGTCTGACAACACAAGCAACGTTCCCCAAAACACAACCACAGCTGCGCAGAGCGATCCACCTCACGTACCACCTAAACCAGCTAACATCTCTAACACGGAAGACATTTCCCAACACCCCAACTTCATTGTCCAACAACTGTTCAACAATTGGGACCCGTCTTGGCCGTGTGCTTCTTGGCAAGCACCAGGATTCATGAATTTGCGTCCAGCACCACTGTATGGACTGAATTTACCCATGAATCCTCCATTGGGAAATCCATTATGGACCCCAAACATGCAAGGAGAAGCTGCACACACGTTTGGCATGCCACTGGCTAACCAGGTACCACCTGGACCACTGTCAGCTAACAGTATGGACAGCAGCTACTATCTTCCACAATTGTTCCATTATCAGCCATATGGTCAAGCCCATGTACCTTGTGGTTTTCCATATGGCAGTTTTCAAACCCCAATTCCTGAATTGTTACCACCCAGTTACGGTCCCACCCCATATTCCTTTGGAACAGTTCCCAGGTATCCTGCCAGGACCAGTTTTAGTCAGCCCCTGCAGATGCAGACTAGACAGGCGGGTCTATTGTGTAGCTCACCATATCCATTGCATTTGTGTTGTGAGGAGGCTGAGAAGCAGAGGCAAGACAGATTAGAGGCAACTCAGAGAAGAAGAGCCAAGCCTTTTTGGAATCTTGCCTTCTATGGTCCCCCAGCCTCCTGGATTAGCCAAAATTGGCCCCAATACATTAGAACAGGGCACGCAGACTCAATTTCATGTAACAACAACAATGTTAATGCTATTTCACTTGATGAACAAACAAAACTGGGTGAAACACCAGTCGAGGACACCAAGCCAACACTATGGAAGACACCCCAAATCAGCATGATAGGTGCAGTTCCATTTTTAAGTCAATCCATGAAGGGTGTCAGGTATATCAACTTCACTATTCCCCCCAAGAACCAGAAGCAGATAAGGATGAACCACATGAGTCCTCACAACCAGAAGAGCATGTACATGCAGAAAAGCTTCATGCCACACAAGAACTATTGTCAACAAAGGAACACAAGTTAACTGAACAAGAGGTTCTTGACAAGTCCATACCAAAAGAGTTCCAAAAATACACAGCAGTGTTCTCTGCAGGTTAAGCAAAAAGAATGCCTTCACACAGAGACTATAATATCACCATTGACACAGAAGATTGTCCATTGCCACCAATTGGGAAGTTATAGGACATGTCTGAAAAGGAACTCAAGGCGCTTAAAGAGTACCTGGACAACATGTTGGGCAAAGGATTTGTCTGCCCATCAAATTCACCAGTAGGAGCACCGGTCCTATTCACTAAGAAGAAAGACAGTACTCTTTGGCTATGTGTGTGGACTACAGGAAACTCAATCTGGTTACCCGAAAAAACCATTATCCTCTTCCCTTGATCAGAATCCTCATTGACCAGCTCAGAAAAGCCAAAGTATTTACCAAATTGGATCTTAGCCTAGTAAAATTTATCTTTTCTTTGCACCAAGGCACTTTTCCACCAATGAGAGTTGTTTCTGACTTCTCCACACACCAGAATGCTCATGTGTCACAGTTCTACAGCTTTGCCTCCATGTCTGATCAACAGGAACAACTATGGCCAACAATTCTAGACTCAGCAAGTGCCTTCCATAAGCTCTCGGATCATATCTGCTGATGAAGCCATCCTCTACTTCAACTTGGATCATTCCCTTGAACCCACTCATCTCTTCAGTTGGTCATAAAGTATTAAAAGTGTTTAAAAGCAAATAGTCCCTTTGATATGTCTTAGACCATGCACAGACAGTGGACCAGTTGTGAACCAACATAGTACAGCTCCCTACAGTTTTCAGGAAAGGGTCTGCATTGACAGAACCACTAATATAAGCTATAGCAGTGGCCAGATACCCATGTGAGGCATACCATGTAACCATAGTTTGGTTCTGTGGGAAGTGGTGGTGAATAATTGCCAAAGATGCAAGGGCTCCGCTTACATCTTCCTTGTCTTTGTCTTGCTGTTCATCAAAAGGCTGTCAGGTGTACCAGTAAATGACAGATATGATGGTGTAACCAGAGATGACATACCATTGGATACACCAATTCATATTCATTCTCAGATTCTGTTTCTACAATGTGTGCGCATTTGTTCAGTAGCAGGTCAGCAACTTTGTCAATGTTGATGTCTTTGGGGCTGTCAACTAGAGGTGGATCAGAATGACCAGGGGCTGAATAAGTGGCCTGTCTTCAGATGTGGAAGATTGAGTGGCCTTCAACCACAGATTGTCAATGAAAGCAAGGGCAAGGGTAACAGGGTGACATACCAATCTAGCAAGAGTTAGTTGCCTATGAGATCTGGAATCTGGGGTTGTGACTACATACAACTAGTTTTCCTTACATACAATGGGATAAGCTTCAAAGGCTGCTCCTGAAAGCAGGGGCTTTTGTGACTGGTGACATGGGGTCTGTGTATTCACTAGGATGAAAAAGGATATTATCCTCAAGATATACACTCCTCACCTCTTCAGCTGTGCTGTTCTACAGTTCATTATCAACTGCAGGTTGAACTTCCTGCTAAGTATTCCCCAAAACCAGTGGCCAGCAAATACAGACCACATCATCTGGACTGAGGCCAGCAATAGTAGTACCAACAGTGCCAATAGGAATGTCTATACACCCCTCTTTAATGCCAACATACATGTTGCAAACTTCTACAACTTCACCAGAGCAGGAAAGAAGATCCAGGTTCTGTAGCAAGGAACAAAAGTGCAATGGATCTGTTGCTCAAGATGGAATTGAGTAAGGTCCTTGTGAAGTTGCCTCTTCTGGTTTATTGCTGACAAGCTGCTTTTTCAACTCAAGCTTTGACCATGAATATAATCACAGGTACACATATGCTGATGCTCTATCCAGCCATGCTACTTGAAAAAAATTGAAAAAGGTTCCACCATCAGCTTCACCCTCCCTCAAAATTGCAAGAAGGCAGGGCCAGTGACCCTTGCTGGTGGAGAAGTCATGGTTTACTAGGAAGTAGCAAGACACAGCACTACCTCTTGGCAAGTATACTATAGTCCAGATGGTCATGCTGTTGAATGAAGTGATGAAGTCGATGAAACACTTCTTCAACACTAAGCCCAACAAATATACAAAGTCTGCTTTGGCACTCTAATTATGCTTGTTCTACTGCACATACACTTGCATTTCATGTTTATTTATCTTTTACTTTACTTATTGAACCTACCTATGGTGTATGGGCATGTAGGAGTATGTAAAACATGTATTTTCACATTAGTGGACGGTACTTTAATGCCTTGAGTGATCTGCATCACAATAGGTACAAACAAACAGTAATTACTTATATGTCACAGAGAGTTGACACTTTCAATACAAAAGTTACTATTATCAATACTTTTGGGTGATCACAGTCAATTGCATTGAACTCTAGTCATTGTTATTGATCAGTTTAACTGGTAATACTTTGATATAGATTCTAACACATGATCACTTGAAATCAAACAAATACATTCATTCTTGACTTAAACATAGCTATTCTCTTGCACCCAACTGCAGAACATCCTAAAAAAGGAGCAACACTCATTCTCCTTTCTGGATGCTTCTCTTGGTTTGTCTTTGGGAGCCACATCCAAAGATAACATGTTGTTTATCAGGGTCATCAACAGCATTTGCAAGGCTCTTCTAAACAATTCACCCCAGAGCTGCCACACACAAATTATTGAATCTTGTACACAGATGTGGGCCAGTCCTTCATAACACCAGACTTTGTACCTTCAAATATTCATGAATCTGCCAGTAGATCTAACTGATGAGAAAACTTGGGTGAGTTAAGTACATTTTGTTCACCAAGACTTACCTATTAACAACTTTGGCACTAGTATGTGCTTTGGTTCAACCTAACACCTGGTGAAATTTTGACCTTTCTCCACATTTGTATGTTTCAAGACCCTGATGGAAGTGATTTGCAAACCAAGGACATTTGAGGTCTTGGGGTGATTGCCATGTCAGTAAAACTGAGTATGTTGAGAGAGGATTGGGAACCAGGACAGTGCACAGTGGTCAACTCACATTATTGGGGCTTTGAGAGTTATACTTGCATAGAGCTTGAGATGCTTGTTAGGTGAAGTAGTTAATGGTATGAGATTGAACTGAGGCTACTAACTAGATCATTACAGGTATGCCTTTTATACTACCTGAATATGAGGACAATATAATCTATGGTATATAAGTGAGAATTCATCTAAGTATAAGAAGTCTTGCTGAGACTACTAAATGCTCTTAGTGAGTAGTAATATATACATTGGTAAGTACAGAAGCTAGTCTGACAAATATACTGAATAGTCCTTGTAGATACTGCATACTATTGGTTCAATATAAGTGCTTCTGGCTGTTCCATAAGATAGTATGGTAAACTCTCTCTTGTCATCTAGGATTGACCAGATGCAAGTGTTATACATAGCATGCATACTGATACATGGAATATTCTGGATTGTAAAGATTCAATGTCACTGTCTACAGGAGTTTTTCAATGGCTTTGCTTGGTAAGGGCCTTACAAGAGGCTGTAGACTTTTGAGCTTTCCTTTGAGTATTTTTGTTTTTCTTACTGGTGGACCTGGGGTTGTGTTGTGCGGAGTTCAAATGGGTCTGTTTGGAACTGTTTTGAGGTTGAGAGTAAGGTGTATCGGATGAGGCCTATAAGTGAGAGGATCAGTAGGTTCTGATTGTCAGTAGAAGGAACATATACCACTGCAGAGTTTGCAGGCTGACAGCTATTTGCAAGATACCAATTCTCAAGCTGTTTGTAGCAAGCTTCACTGATTCACATTTGAGTACAAATGTGTTCCCTTCTCTCCTGAGTGGACTTCAAACATTTCCCCTTCTGAGAGCAATGATCACATTGTGTAGCACCATCAGAGGAGTTTTTCCTCAGTTTTGTGCTATCTTTGTGGCAACGATCACAGGGCTATGTTTGGGGGTGAAAAGATGTCAAGGCTACTCTGGAGATGACATACCTCATTATGGCGCTTTTTTATCCACTATTTTTTGAATTCTCCCCCTTTTTGGCAGTACTTTTTTGTGAAAGTCTCTTTCCTTGCATGGGTAAGCTGTTTGTCATCAGATGTGTCAGCCATCAATGGGATAGGGGTCAGTGGGTTTGTGAATTTCTGTGTGGTTGAAAGAAACAGCAACAGGTGTTTGTCACAAAGTCAAAATTTATTGTGATATACAGAGGACAATAGTGGTATTACACAAAGGGTGTCCACATCAGAACCCAGCATTCCCAAGACTGATGTAGATCATGTGGTATTGATTCTATTTGCAAACAAAAGGTGCATGGTTGGACAACATAGAGGTAAACATCTGCATGTCTCGAAAAAATACCCATTATCTAGCAACTGAGAAGTTTATATGAAAAATCATGGCCAAGAACACATCTGGCAAGCATTGAGTTGAACTTGACTGGATTGAACTGGGATGGATCAGTGAAATCCATAATGAGCTGTTTAAGATTTCCAAATAATTGTTTGAAGGCCTTCCGAAATGGAGCAGGGATAAGTAAGCAAGATGGGAAGATGCCACCTCAGTGTTATAACACATAGTGAGGGGCCCTTTATCTGGCAAAGCAGATCACAGACATGCAGGGTGTTGCATTGGTTGAAAACCACATTGCAGTGAGGCGTTAAAGTACTGTCCACTAATGTGAAAATATGTGTTTTACATATTCCTACATGCCCATACACCATAGGTAGGTTCAATAAGTAAAGTAAAAGATAAATAAACATGAATGCAACATAAATGCAAGTGTATGTACAGTAGAACAAGCATAATCAGAGTGCCAAAGTGGACTTTGTATATTTTGTTGAACTTAGTGTTGAAGAAGTGTTTCATCAACTTCATCACTTCATTCAATACCATACACTGTATGCACTCACCTCTTTCTTTTGCTGAGCAAGCACTAACCTCAAGCAAAGGGTTTCCTCAATGTTCCCACAGACAAGAACTCACTCAAAACTAACATACTTCATCTCAGAAGTACCCATGGTGAATGTACTTCTAGTATTTCTGGTCCCATGGACCTAACCACTCTTTCTCTTTCTTGCCTTGGATGATGTGCACATCTATAAAGGCACTGGCAGTATCCAAGCACAGCAACTACTGGACTAGATGCCTGGACATTAAATGTGTTTCAAGTGTCAACTCTCTGTGACATGTAATTACTGTTTGTTTGTACCTATTGTGACACAGATTGCTCGAGGCATTAAAGTACTGTCCACTAATGCAAAAATATGCCTTTTACATACTCCTACATGCCCATACACTATGGGTATGTTCTATAAGTAAAGTAAAAGATAAATAAACATGAATGCAAGTGTATGTGCAGTAGAACAAGCATAATTAGAGTGCCAAAGCAGACTTTGTATATTTTGTTGGGCTTAGTGTTGAAGAAGTGTTTCATCAACTTCATCACTTCATTCAACAGTTGTGACTGTCTCTTATAGATTATCTCTGTTCCTCACTTATTCCATTGATGTTCCACTTGTTTTGCATCTTATATTGGCTAATTTCTTACTTATCTTGTCTGGACAGTATATATAAGCTTGTAGTTTGTAGATAAAAGAGCAGGGAAGATGAAGGGAGAGTGGTCTGTAGCCCATATCATTAGGTTGTATGTGGCTGTGAGTTGAATAGACCTCTTTGATCTGATATTTGCTCTACTGGCATCTGTGCATTTCGCCTTGGACCCTCTATATAAGTTTGATCCAGGTGTGTGTTCATATGCCTAGAAGACCATGAAGATGCAGGCCTAGTTGCTCTATTAGTGAACTTAATGCATTTGCTTCCACTTAAGACTAGTTTAGACTTACAGTATACAAAGTATTAAATTATATTGGCAGAGAAAATCAAGTAATTTGCTTTGTGATCTGTAGCTCTAAGCATGGGTTTGCATTTGTGTTCCTGTGTAGATTATACCTTTTGGACTAGCTTATATAAGCTCATTTTGACATATAGAGCGCCGGCTTTCCCCATTTTGGAATAGTCAATTGCAATCCTTTATAAATGCATGTATATGTAACTGAGCGTAGGTGCATGTCTTCTATTGCACAAGGGCCAACAACAATTCTGAGTGTGTACTGTCGCATAATAGAGGCAAAGGTCTCAGAATAGGTCAAAGCCAGGTCTTTGTCTGAATCCTTTAGCAACAAAGCCTTGCATTGAACATTCCAACAGATCCATCCTTCTTGTGCATAATCCTAAACACCCCTTTAGAGCCAATTGCTTCTTCTTCCTTTGGAAGTTCAACAAGAGATCGTGTGATGTTTGACAGATGAGCAGCCATTTCCTCCAACATTGCAATCCTGCCCAATTCTCAGCATGTGGGCTTGAAACAGCCTCTTTATATGTGTTTGGCTCAGCTTCAGCCAGGCATTGAACCTCTTCATTAAAGGTCATCCTCACTCTCCTCTTCATCTGTAGTATCATCTCTAATGGCTTGCTTTGGCACTATGGAACTTTTTCCACCAATCAACCAGGAGGTTTTGTACAGCAAATGTAGGGGTACAATTCCACAACAAGAACAAGTGCAGGCCAGGCATATCAGTCCCAAAACATCTTTGGAAGACCAGGACTCTTTCATCATTGGCAGTGATACCTTTTATCCATGAACCCCCATTTGCACACCTGCAATCTCCATTCCTGTTGGGGGCAGTAATCTGACTGTGTATTGGCTATTCAATTCCACATTGCTCTTGGAAATTCCCAGAAACGTCCTTTGACATATGCCTTGAACCGTTTAAAAGCTTGGAAATGCATCACTTTTCTCTTCACAGGTAGAACTGCTCTAAACTTGAAGGTGTCATACAAGAATGTGATCCAGTATTGTTTCCCCACAAGGAGATGTGACACCAACATAATGGAGATCAGAATGGATGCGCTCTAGCACTGCTTAGCTCTAGATGTTTTTGATGAAGGAAAAGGATTTGCGCGCAATATTACCAGCTAAGCATTGCCACATTGTTAGAATCTAAATCAAAAGTATTACCGAGTTCAACACTGCTCAATAACAAATGACTAGAACTGCAATGCAATTAACTGTGATCACCCAA